>SRPY01000742.1:0-16874 GCA_018360145.1 Claviceps africana
TAATTTAAAGCTTAATTTAGTTATATATTAATATTAATATAAATACTAAAGTGTAATATATTAATAGTTTAAAGTAATAAAAGTAAAGTAATAAAAAAGCTTACTTTAAGCTTATATTAAAGACTAAGAAATACTATTATTTACTATTATTCCTTTTATAAAGTAAAGGTAAGTTAATAATATAAAAGGTAATTAGTTTTAAAGAGCTACTTTACTAAGTATTATATAAAGCTAAGCTAATTAAAGGTAATATAAATTTCTTTTAGGTTTTAAATTAAGCTTATTTTAAACTTTAAAAAGTAAAAGTAATTATATTTAAGGTATTAAAAAATAAAGTAATAAATATCTTTATAGTTACTTTAATAATAATATATTAATAAATTTATATTAAAAATATAGTAAAAGTAAAAAAAAAAGTTAAAGCTAATCTTTTTAATATAAAGTTAAATTAAAGCTAATAATTTAAATTTAATAAAGTAATAATAAAGTTAAAGTACTTTTTTCTTTAAATAAAAGTTTAAGTTTTATTTAGTTATAGGAAAGTATTAACTTAAATATTAATAAACTATTAAAGCTTATTTTTAAAGCTATTACTTTTTTTAGTTTAATTTTAATATTTTAAATATAAAAAATATAGTAATATTTAATAAAGGCTAAGTTAAAAGTAAAGTATAGTTAATATAAAGTTATTTTTTATATTAAATACTATATTAAAGGTAAGTTATTATTAAAATATAAGCTATTTAAAGTTTATTAATTATTTTATTTACTTTAATTTTATTATAGAATTATTAAGTATAGTAGTTAAGATATAGGTTTAAAAAAGGGATTACTACTTTAATTTTAATTAAAAATTATAATATAGCTTTATAAATATTAATAATAATATAAAGATATTAAATTTACTTTATAGTAAAGGCTTTAATAATACTTTTAGCTATATTTTTATATTTAATTAAAGTATAATATAAGCCTATACTGTAGTTAATAAAGCTTTAAATAACTTAGATATAAAGAAGTTTAAACTTATATAATAAATATCTTTAAATAAATATTAAAAGTATAATAAAGGTAAGTTATTATTATATTAATTTTATAGTAAGCTTAAGCTAATAAGCTTTTTATTAAAGTTTATAATAAATTTAAATATTAAAAAAGTAAGCTAACTATATTAACTAAACTATTATAGTTTTAAATTAAACTGATATTATTATTAACTATTTTTTTTTACTAAAGTAAATAAATTTACTTTTTTATAAATAAAACTTTAAGCTTAATTTATAAAACTATTTTTAATAAACTATTTAAGTAATTTTAAATTAAGCTTAAGTTTTCTTTATTATATAGCTATATATTAAAATATTAATATTATTAAAAAAGCTAAGTACTAATATAAAGTTAATTATTATAAGTTTAATATAAAGTAAAGTAATATAAAAAAGAAAAAGAATTAAAGATATAAAGGACCTTAAAAGAACCTTTATAAGTACTATATAAAAGGCTATTATTTAGCTATTAAATATAAAGTAAGCTTTATATAATATAATAAAGGCTTAGGTTTAGTATACTATTTATATAAAGAGTTTAGTAAAAACTATTATATAGGTAAGTCTTATATAATATATTATATTAAAGGTAGCTAAAATATTAAGCTAAAGGAGTAATATAATACTATTATAGTACTATACTATATATATAGCTTTTATTAAAATAATAAAGGCTACATTTATAAAATAATTAATATAATTATTTATTTAAAGCTTTAAAAAAGCATTACTCTCTTTAATTATATAAATAATTTATATTATTACTACTACTTTTAAAACTTTATTTATAATATTAAAAAAGGAAATTAACCTTTATATATTAATATACCTTCTTTTTTTAAATAACTTTTTTAATTTATAAAGAACTATAACTTTAGCCTTTTAATATAAAGCTAAGTAATATTTAATATAGTAGTATATATTAAATAAATTAAAGAGAATATTAATAAATAATTTACTATAAGCTTTAAAGAACTTTATTAAAAGTTTATTAAATTTAAAGGCTTTTTAATTAATTAATCCTTTAATTATATTATATATCTTTAAGGCTATAAAGTAGTCCTCCTTTAAAAATATAGTAAAGTTAAGTTAAAGGCTAAAGTTAATTAATATATTATTTATATAAATAATTAAGGTAAAAAAAAATTTATTAAAAAATACCTTTACTTTATTATAATAAAAGGTAATTAAAGGTATACTATTATTATTATAATAAAAAATTAAAACTTAAGTAGTTTTAAATAATAAACTATTATAAAGTTAAGTTTATTATTTTAATTTTTAAAGGTTACTTTTTTTAGCTATTATATTTACTACTATATAATATTAAAAGCTATATTATTCTTTATAAATAACTTATTTTTAATTTAAAGCTATATTAATAGTAGCTTATTAGCTTATTTTAATATAATAGTATTATTAAAGTCTTTAAGTATATTTTATATTATAAATAGCTTTATAAATTTTAAAAGTTTACTATAACTATATTTTAAAGGTATTATAAAGGCTTTTTAATATAAAAAAGGTAGTAATAATAATAAGTTTAATTATAAACTATATAATAAAGGAGTTAATTTAATAAAAGATATTAAAGATAATTAATATAAAAAAGAGGTAAAAGTAATATATTACCTTTATAATAATAAATATTTTATTTATTTAAAGCTATTTAAAGTAATATAAAGGTTATTTAATAATAATAGTTATAAAACTATAATTATAAAAGCTAATATAAATATACTATAAAATATAGTTAAATTTAATAAGGTTTAATCCTTTTAAAAATTAAGTTTAAAGGTTAATAAAAAATTAAATATAATTAATAATACTATCTCTTTTACTTTATATTTATTATATTATTTTACTTTAAAGTATAATAAACTTAAATTACTATTAAGTTATAACTATTAAGAGTTTATTGCTATTAAATAATATATAATTATATTAATTTTAAAGAGAGTAATATTAATTAAAGTTATTAATAAAAATATAATAATACTATAATAGTTTTATAAAGAAGTTATAAAGGGAAGTTATTTAATTATAATAATAAATAAAAAATTAAATAAAGTAAATATTAATATTATAAAGAGTTATAGTATATTAATTAATACTAAACTATATTATTTATAAGCTAAGGCTATATTAATAATAAATATAAATAGTTATTTTTTTACTTTAAATTATACATTAATAAAAACTTAAGCTTAAATTTAAAGAGTTTTTATTAATACTATATAGTTTTTAAATTACTATTATATAAGTTTTAAATTAAAATTTAAAAGCTAAATAAATAAGTTATATTTTCTTGTATATATTTTCATATATTATTTATAATATTATATTTAATTAAAGAGTAAAGGGGTTTCTAATAATAAAAGAGCTAACTTAATACTAAAGTAATAGTTAAAAAAGGCTTCACTAATACTTTAAAGCTTTAATAAAAGAGATATAAATATTATATTAAGGCTTAAGTATTAATTATAATTACTTTAAAAATATTTACTTTACTTTTAAAGTAAAGCTTTATTAAAAAGAGTATTATTAGCTTATTTATATTAACTATAGGTTTAGACTTTAATTTAACTATTTATATTTATAAAGGTTAGTATAAATAAAGTAATAAAGCTATTAAATTAGCTTAAGTATATAATATAAGCTTTTATTTAATAATTAAGTAGTGTTTTAACTAAATAAAGTAAATATTTATATAGTTAATATATTACTTTTACTTTATATCTATAATAGCTAAATAGTTAGTTTTAAAAGTATACTTAATAATAATATAATAGCTATAATAAAAAGTCATAGTATAGTATATAGTAATATAATTAAATTTAAAGTATTAATAGTATTAATATTAATAAAGAGCTTTATTATATAATTTAGCTTTAAATATTTTAGCTTTAAAAATAACCCTTTTATAATATAGTTTATTAGCTATATTAATATTTTTAATTTTAAAAATAAAGAAGGCTTATATTATAATATTATAAGGTTTTTATATTATTACTTTAATAATACTATTACTATTAATAAAAGTAAAGTAATAAAAAATATCTTCTTTAATAACTTAATTTATATAATTAATAAAGAATTCTTTAATAATAATATTAAATATTTATTAATTTAATATTATATTTAAGTTAAAAATAGTTTAAATTTATTTTATATTTTTAATATAAAGTTAAGCTATATTCTTAAAAGTAACTACTATATTACTACTATAAAGGCACTTTATAGCTATTATAATATATTTACTTATAGCTTTATTAATAGTATAAATAATATCTTTTAAGCTATATTATTTAATTACTTTACTAATTATATTACCTTTAATAATAATCTCTTTATAAATATAAAGCAATACTATTATAAAAATAGTAAAATAAATAAATCTATTAATTATTAAAGTAATGCTATAAACTATAATTTTAGCTTATATTATAATTAATATAGCTTTAAGCTAAATAGCATTTTTAATTACCTTTTTAACTATTATTTTAAGGTTAATAATTATAATTAATTTTTAAAGGTTAGTAAATTACCTATATTAAGCTTATATTATTTTTATATTCATAATATATAAAATAACCTTTTAAACTCCTTTTAATAAGAAGGTTAATATAAGCTTAATAATTTTATTATATTTCTTTTATAAATAAATTAGTATTTAATTATAAACTATATTAATTATAGTATTAACTTAGTTTTTTACTATAAACTTATTATAATAAGTAAGGGAATTATAATAACTCTATAAAAGGCTATAATTATTTATATTAATATTTATTATTATTATATTACTTATTATACTTATATTTTAAGTTTAATATACTATTATAAAGAGAGGTAAATAAATATAGTAAAACTTTTTATTAGCTTTTTAAGTTAATTTAAGTTAATTTTACAGCGCTATTGCAGTGTAGGCGAAATTGCGAAAGTTTTATTTATATATTTAAAGAAAAAATTACTTTTTTTAATTTTTTTTAAAAATTTTAAAAATTTAAATTATTTAATTAAAAAAAATATACTTTATAGAAATTTGACATTTTTAAAAATATTTAATAATTTAAAGAAAAAGTAATAAATTCTCTTACTTTTAGCTATTTATTTATTTTTATAGCTATTTATTAAATATATAAGTAAAATAAGTGCTTTTTTATTATAAATAAAGTACCTTTTATTAATAAAAATCTTAATTAAATACTTTAAGTTTAGTTAATAGTTTTTTAATTAAAAACTAAATAGCTTATTTATCTTTAAAAAACAATTTTGAAACTTGAATATTATTAATTATAAAGAAAGTTTAATTTTAAAGAAAGCTATTAATAAATTTATATAATTAATATTTATAAGCTTTTAAAAGCTTTATTTATAAACTTATAAAATAAATAGCTTAATTAGTTTATATTTTTTATTATAATAAAGATTATTAAGTAAAGCTTTAAAGATTATATTATTTATTTTATCTTTAAAATATTATTTAAAGATACCAATTCTTTAATTAATAGCTATAAAAAATACTATTTTATAATTTATTATAAACTATAAAAAAATAAATTAATTAATATTTACTATAATAAAAGACTAAATATAAAACATTAAAATAAAAAATAATATAAAAGGTACTTAATAAAAGGCTTTATTTACTTTATAAACTATTTAAAAGCTTTTATTTTTACTTAATATTATAAAAGCCTTTATTATTTTAACTTTTATTAAAAGAAGTATAAAAAAGGTTTTTAAAGTTTATATAAAAATAAAAGTAAATTTTATAGCTTTTTTATTATTTATATTACTTTAAAGTAATTATAGTTTATAACTTTATTTAAAAAAGTATTTTTAAGGATAAATATATATATTTTTCCTTTTTTATTTATATATTAAAAGAATTTATTAAATATATAATATTTATAATTAATAATAATTTATAAATATTAAAGTTTAAATTAAAATAAGCTTTATAAGCTTTTTTTAAGCTTAATTATTTAATTATAATTAAACTTTCACTTTAATAATAAATTTTTATAAAACATATTTTTAATATAAATAATTTAATATATATAGTTAAGCTTAAATAAACTTTTTAAGTTTTATTAAATATAGTAATTAATAAATTTATATATATAAATCTTAATAGTTTTTTTAATAAAACTTAGCTATATTTTAATATTAACTTTATTTAAAAAGTTTATTAAAAGAAAGCCTTAATTTTTAAGCTTTAAACTTTAATTGTAAATAAAAAAGTATTTTATTTATAGCTTTATAATTATAAAATATATATTTAAATAATAATAAAAGAATTATTAATTATTATTTATATTAACTTTATATTACTTTTATTAAGCTTTAAAATTCTTTAATAAAACTAATTATTTAAATAAATATCAAGCCTTTCTTTAAAATTTAATAATAAAATAAATTTAAAAATAATATTATATAATACTTAATAAAGTAACTTTAATAAATATAAATTAAGCTATACTTTAAATTCTATAGTTTATTTTACAACTATTATCTTTATTTTTTTAATTATTTAATTAAAGCTTAATTTATTTATTACTATTATTTTTTAAGTAAATTATTAAGCTATAATAGTTATTTATAAACAATACTTTAAAAATATTTAAACTTCAATAATAAAGGAATAATTTATATAAAAGGTAATTAAAAAGTATATTAACTTTAATATAATTATAAAATATTTTTAAAATAATAGTTCTTTTATTTTAATTAATTATTAAAGTAAAATTAATACTTTTAATAAAATTAAAAGAAGTATTTTTTTATAAATAATAATAAAAGAATACTACTATAAATAATAAAGAAAATAAAAAGAGAAAAAAGCTAGTTTAAAGGCTTTAATAAATTAATTAAATTAATTAAGTTTAAATAAATTAAATTATTAAATTAAAAAGTGAAATATAAAATAATATTTATAAAGTATTAATTAAAGTAATAAAAAATATTAAGCTAAGTACTACTATATATATAATTACTATAAGTCTTTTACTTTTATTTTAAAAAAAAGAGATTTAATAATATAATGTTTTTATATTTATACTTACCTTTAATGTTTATATATTAATTATTTTAATTAAACTTTTTATAAATAAAGTATAAAGTAATATTTATAAATATATTTATAATTAAATAAAGTAAAAAAAGAAAAAGGTTAAATTTTATAAAGAAAAAGCTTAATATTATAAATAAAAGATTAATAATTAATAAATAATCTTTAAAAAAAAGTAAACTTAATAAAAGTTAATAATATCTATTACTTTTAAATTATTTAATAAAACTAAAAACTTAAAATTAAGTAAATAAACTATTCAATTAAAAGAGGTTTAATTTATTTTAATTAAAATTTAGTTAGTAATTAATTTTATTTAGCCTTTAGTTATATTAAATTATAGCTATGATAGAATTTACTACTATTTTAAAGAGGTGTTATATTAAGCTAAATAGTTATAAAGAATATATTAAGGGATATAGTGAAAAATTGAGCTATTATAGCTATAAAGAAAAAAAAAGACCTTTAATATAATAGAGATTAATTAATTAAAAAGTATAAAAAGGTCCTTTATTTTTAAATAGCTTTTTAACTTATAATAAGCTATTATAAATTAATATATATACCTTAATTAATTCAATTAATTTAAGCCTTATTATTACTATAGTTTTCTTTTAAAGTAATTAATTATTAAAGCTAATTTATTATAATCTCTTTACCTTTCTTAATATTTTTAACTTTAACCTATTTAATTAGCTTAATATCTCTTTAATAAAGCTGACCTTTATTATTTTAACTAAATAGTTATAGTTATAGCATTTTTATAAGACCTTTAAATTATTAGGGTATACTGTCCCTTTACTATATATATTAATCTTCTTTAGGCTAACACAATATATAAATATAAATATATATATATATATATATATATTTCTTTATATTTATAGTTATATTTATATTATAAACACCACTTTAAATACATAAAAAAAAATGTGGAAACTATAAACTATAAAGTATAATTAAGTAACAATATTAATAACAAATATAAAAAAAAGAGATAATATAAAGAAATATAAAAAGTAAATTATTTATTACGTATAAAATATTTATTAAGTAAGCTATAAACTTATTTATATTAAAAACTTTAAAATAAAGAAAACAAAATATATATAATTAATAAAGAATTATTTCTTTCTTACTTTATTTAGCCTTTTAAGCCTTTCTTTTTTAAGTTTTTTTAAATTAAGTCTTTAAATTTTAACCTTTTTTAAAGTAAATTAAGCTTTTAAAAGCTTTATTTCTTTATTTTTTTTAAAGCTTTTTTTTAAATTAAAGGCTTTTAAAGAGTATAGGCTTTATAAAGGGTTTTTAAATATACTCATAGTTAATAATAAACTATAAGTAAATAAATAAAGAAAAAAAGAAAAAAAGACATAATTTACTTTAAAAACTTAAAAAATAATACTAAAGTAGCTTAAATATTTCTTTACCTTTTCTTTAAGCTTAATAATTAATTATTAAATAAAATAAAAGAGCTAAAAATAACGCTTAATAAATATCCAAAGCTTGTATAAAAGCTATTCTCCTTTACATTTAATACTATAGCTATGAAAGCTCTTTTATATTTATATTACTTCTTATAAATTAGTAAATAATTAATACAAATAAATTAAAAATATATTATTACTTGCCTTCTCTTTTACATTTTATTAAAAACTTTCTCTTTATAAAATTATTCTAATAGCTAACTTAAGTATTCAAGAATATAGGAACTTTAGCTTTAGCTAATAAGTTTTTATCTTACTATTAATTTTAATATACAATATTAATATAATAGATAAAATAATAAATAAAGTATTAAAAATTACTTATATTTAAAGGACTTTAAATAAAGAAAAATACTACTTATTATAGTGATATAATATTTTATAAAGCGTCTTAATATAATTT
Organism: Claviceps africana; assembly: GCA_018360145.1. Classification (NCBI taxonomy): domain Eukaryota; kingdom Fungi; phylum Ascomycota; class Sordariomycetes; order Hypocreales; family Clavicipitaceae; genus Claviceps; species Claviceps africana. Next base: position 9,013 of record SRPY01000742.1, read on the forward strand.
TAGTAGTTTATATAATAATTATATTAAATAATTCATATTTTTAAATAGCTTTTATAAAGTTTAAAAGCTATATTTTTTAACTTTTATATTGAATCTACTTAAAAAGCTTTAAAACGTTTAAAATAAATTAATAATAAATTATATATTTAATAATAATAAGCTTATATTTAGCTAATAAAAACCTTTATAATAGTTTGAAATTAAGGTATAATTTAGTAACTTACTTTACAATAAATTAATAATAAATTATAAATAAACAAGAAATCATTTACTTATTAATACCTTTAATAAAGTAAATATAGTAAAGATAAATAAACCTATTACTATATTAAGTAAGGTTTTAATATTAAAAATAAATATTAATAAAGAGAAATTTTAAAAAGCTTCGAAAAATTAATGTAAATACTAAAGAAGTTATTAACAATTACAAATAGGCTAAATTTTAATTTAAAATAATGCTAGAAAGGCCTTAGCTATAAGTATAGTATTATTAAAGTTAAATATTATATATATATTCTTAATTATAAAAAACCTTAGAAAATACAGTTTAATAAGTAACAATACTTTATATATTAATTATAATATAAACTAAAGACACAACTAAAGAAATTGATAATAGATTAGTAATATATTATAAAGGAAATATACTTAATTTAGCTTTAATACTATAAATTCCTTAAAAAACTTACTTTATTTTTAAGTCCTTTAAATAATTAAAATTTATATTAACTAAAAAGGTTTTATAATTAGGTTTTTTAAATAGCTTAGCGTCCTCTTTAAAAAATATAGCTATTAATAAATTGTTACTATTATCTTTAAAGACCTATATATGCAAAAAACATTAGTAAAATATTAAATATTATAAAATAATTACTTACTTTATTACTATTACCTTTAAATTTAAAAAGATATTTAAAGTAAGTAATTAGCTCAAAAAACCTTAATAAATAGTATATTAATATAACCTTTTTAAGGAAAAACTTTAATTTACTATTATTATTTACGCTTAAGTGCAATTAAGTAATTAATTCTATATTAAATTTCTATAGTCATTCTTTAAAAGTATAAAACTTAAACTATAAATTTAAAAATAAATTAACTTATATTATATTATTATAAGAAATATTCAATATATTAAGTAATTAATTAAGCATATATTTTAGCGTTTTTTTAAAGAGAGAGGAGAGTAATTATAAATATTAGTTAACTTCATTATAATATAAGAAATGATATTATCTTTAAGGATTATAAAGTTAAATATTATATTATAATTTAGACTTTAAATTTCGCTTTTTTTAAAGTATAAATAAGTCATGTTTATAGAATATTAGTAATTACTTTATAAAGAATAAAAAAGGAAAAAAAGGAAAATAATACTTACTATATTTTAGCTTTCTTTATATATTAAATATAATAAAATAGTAAAATTTATCAGTTTATATAAAATTAAAGCTATTAATTAATTATTTTATAATAAAAATAAAAGGCGAAAAGTAAAATAGAAATTATAGAGCTTTAATGTCTATTATCATATTAAGAGGTATTTATATAATACAAAAAATATATTATATCTATACTTATAATCTAAGTTTAATTAGTAAATAATTGTTTATTAATTAAAAAAAAGTATTTAAATTTATATTATGTTTTAACTTTATAATTAAAAATTTATAAAGCTAGGATTTTAAAATATTTATTACTTTAATAGAAAAATAATTTTCTTATATTTAGAGAAAGCTTTATATAAATTTAACTATAAAGATAATTAAAAAAGGAAATAAAATATAATAAGAAAAACTTATAATAATACTTTTCTTTCTATAAAAGGGGTGTATAATTTATTTAAAATCTTTTATTACTAGTCTTAATATGAAGAAGCAAGTTTATTATAAGTTTAATTTTTTAGCCTTAAGTTTAAGTGTTTATAATACTTAATCTTAAAATATTTAAAATAAAATATATTTATAAAGATAGACTTTAAAGAAATAAAGGATATTAAAGCCTTACTAATTTAACTATTATAAATACTAAATCTATTGAAAATTAGTTATTCTCTTTCAATATTTAATATAAAAAATATATAATAGTTTAAGGCTTTATATATTAGTTTAAATTTAAACCCTTAGTAAAAACTATATATATATAGCTTAAATTTAAGATCTTTAGTTAGTATAGAATTAATAGTAAATAAACAATTATTATAATAATAATTATATTTTTTTAAATAAATATAAATTAAAAAAAATATAAAGGATTTATTAATAAAATAATGGGTGTAGAATTTAGTATATCTTTTATAAGCTCTTTATAATAATGAATATTGTATAGAAATTAATAAAAAATAAAAGAATTCTAAAAAATTAAAAATTTATAAAATATATACCTCTTAAAATTTTAATAAAATAAAAGAAGTTAAATTTACTTTAAATTTTTCTTTAACCTTTTTTTAGTTTACTTTATAGGAAAAGAAGGATCCTAACTAATAAACTTAAATATAATGAATTAATAATATTTGCTTTAAAGTTATTTTTTATAAAGGTATTTAGGCTTTTTCCTTAATTTTTCTTAATTATTTCTAATTTTTTTATTGTTTCTAATTTTTCTAATTCTTTATATTGCTATATAAGAAGAAAGATAATTTTTTAAAAATAAACAAATAATTCTAAGTTTTTCCTAATTCTATTCTAATTTATTATAATTTATTTCTGATTTTTTCTTATGTTTTCTAAAAAACATTTTAGTAAAAAGGGTAGTATTACTATACAAAGATAAAAATAATTAATTAAGAATTAATAAAGATAACTAATAAAAAGCTATCTTTTTTAAGATTTTTAAAGCTTTTTTATTAATTAAAATAAAGGTTATTAAGTAAGGTAATAATATTATTAATTACTAATATATAATTAATTATAAATAGCTTCTTTTATTATATATATATAAAAGTTTTTCATAAGTTTATTATAAAGGGGTATATATATATATATATATATATATATATATATATTAATTATATATTTAATTAATTAAAAATCTATTACTTATTAATTATAAGTTGATAAATAATATAGAGTTATTATAGGTTAGAATTGTAGTATATATAACCCCGCCCTATAACGACTCTACAGCAGCTAGTTAAACGACTTTAGTTTTATTTATAGCCTCCACGAACCTGGGTTTAGGTCGGTCCTCGGAGATTATCACACACAGGCCTCGAATTAGTTGCTAACCGAGCACCGAGATCAATTGATTGGCTATGTCCGGGACAGCTGCCCCACCTGGCTCTGCACTAGGCAGCTGCCGCTCGGGGCGCGTATGCGGAGTTGAGACTACAACGTGGATTAGGAGCCAGACTATCCCTTTAGGTACGGTAAAGCGACAAACAGGTCACAGACCCCCACATCTACACGTGTACATAAAAAAGTACTTTGTATTAGCAGTACGTTGTAACATACTTAATGTAGCTCTATATGATGAGAGAAGATTCGGAACTTCTATTGCAGTATAGCTTTTATAGAACACTAACTATTCCCTATCTTATTTATATAGTAAGTCTAGGTAATTCTAAACATTTTCCTATACAACTGTAGTGTAAAGGGAATTATACATCAACTTTATCAAGTGACTTAATTAATTAGGTTTTATAGAAGAAATCATAAAGACACTGTAGTATTATATTAAGTTTTATTTTATTTGTTTTAAAAAATGTGAGGTATTATATACTAGCTTATTATCCTTACAATATTAATTAGAGGTTTTATTTATAGCTATTGGTAAAGAACGCTTATTAGTTTACAAGGAGCTTACTTTAATTATAGGGGTTAGATTGTATAAACAGTGGGTTTTGGTGATTCCGAACTGTTTGCCATAGAATTCAAGTGGCAAGTGTTCACCATCTGTACGCCCATTGCTACGCTATACTGGTCTTCGCGGTGTCCATCTGAAGCAGCAGCGCAGCATACAGTGTACCCTCTGAATTATTTTACAAAGATGTTTTCCCCCTCCCTATAGCAGACTAATTAACGTTCTTTAGCTACAGTTACTAGCAAGGCCCCTAGTTAATACAGTAGATATTATTGTCTTTTCTATTTAAGAGAATAAATAGAAATTAAATACTATAGTATCTTTATAATTTCCTCTATAACAGCTAATTAGTAAAATCACCCCTGTAAAGTCACTTAGTAAGATAATTCAAGGAGTACACTATACATGCTAGTCTTGCATCTTGCTATACGGTACGCGTATTTTTCTCCCCAATTCCTACAAGGTCTGCAATATGTACCTGGTGGACCAAGAAAATGAGTGACGGACTAGATGCACGAAGTGTCTGGTAAAGCGTGGGAAGCGAAAAACGGAGATGTGACCGGGAGAAGCACATGAGGGACATGAGGAGAGCATTGAAAGCGACCGTAAGACAAGACACTTAGGGTGGAGCGGAGGATGCCCAGCTTCCCTCCTGCTCAACACCCATCCCACGTCGCTCTCCATCTATCCCCTCTTGCTTTGCATAGCAGTTTAAGTTTTGGGCACTGTCAAATGGTCAAGAACAAGCAAATTACGGTTGAGGCCCTTTCTTTTTGAGCTACAATATCCGGCAGTCAGCGCATGGCCTTCGAGAACCTGCCCAGAAGCGTTTCCTCCGACCCTGACGACAAAGTTTGCCAGAAATGGCGCACCAAGCATATTCCAGGCGACGTAGAGCAGACGCGCTGCCGTTAAATCTTGCTAGATGGCTGTTCGAGAATCAAATCAGTACGTGTCGCGATCCGTTTTTCTTTTTCGTCATGTCTGTCCTTCTCCCTTGTTAGGTTCGACCTTGTTAATTGTAGTCAAGGCCTTTCTTTCAGTTCCATCGGCCTTCTGCTTCTTTCCCACCTATGTGTACCCCCAGCCAGGCGCTATACATCCAAACTTCTCACACTGTCGTATTACAATAATGACACTGGCAAGTACGCCATTGGCTACGACGACTTCTATCTTATGGCCCTTTGCGTCGTTGTCCTGACTGGCCTCCGCGCCAGCGTGATGCATTACGTGCTGGCTCCGTGTGCCTCTAGATGGGGTGTGTCCAGCAAAAAGGATGCGACCAGATTTGCCGAGCAAGGTTGGATGGTGATATATTACAATATCTGTTGGTCCTTGGGAATGGTACGTTTCTCTCTGCATGTAACAAAATTCTTCTTGTGCTCCAGCTAACATGGGACATACCAAAAGTACCTCTACTCCAGCTCCAAGTATTTCCTGCGCATGGAGGAGCTCTGGACCGATTGGCCTGAGCGAGAAATAGGGGGCTTGATGAAGTTCTATTTCATTGGCCAGTGGTCATTCTGGATGCAACAGATTTTGATCATCAACATGGAGGAACGTAGAAAAGACCATTGGCCGATGCTGATACACCATTTTGTGACCATTTTCTTGCTAGCTGGCTCTTATGCTTATCACCTAACACGGGTGGCTAATTTGATCCTCATCTTGATGGATGTAATTGATCTTTTTCTGCCGGTATGCTTCATCGTGCTCATGTCCCTCCTGCTTATGGGTCTGTCGGATTGAATTTTGTTTCTTGTTACCCCCCCTCCCCCTTTCCCTCCTATCTTTCCCAGTCTATTCTTCTTCTGCTAACTTTCAACGCTCGGCAAAAGCTTGCAAAGTGTCTCAAATACCTTGGCTTCACCACGATTTGCGATGTACTATTTTTCGGTTTCCTTGTCTCTTGGGTCATGGCACGGCACGTCTTATACGTCTTGACTTGTTGGAGTGTATATTTTGACTTCTTCCGCGTGACGCCTCCGGGTTGTTACTATGGTTCGGCCAAGAAGCTCCAGGGTCCCATTCCTCTTCCAACACATGGCTGGTCCCACCTTTGGGAGCCTTTTCGCAATCCAGCAGGCATCATCTGTGCTAGTCACAATATTATGTATACGTTCTTGTCGCTTCTACTCTTTCTACAGGTTCTGATGCTTACATGGTTCGCCGTCATTGTTAAAGTCGTGATACGCATGCTAAGTGGCAAAAGCGCAGAGGATCTTAGAAGCAACAGTGAAGGCGTGGAGACGGAGCAAGAACAAGGAGATGAGGACAGAGTACCACGGCCTCTGTGTCTAGAAAAGGAGTGTAAGTCGGAGATGATGGATTGGAATGCAAGGGAGCGTCGTGTCGACACGATAAACGTCAACAACGACGCTGGAGGCAGCACAAGCGTCAGCTGCCCTACGTTCCGTAACCGGAAAGAGTTGCTGAACCGCATCGGCTGCGAAAAACAGATCGACTAGGCATATCCAGTCGATTGCCCCTGCCTCGTCATGAACCACATCGTCAGAGGGGCTTGTTGAGACGTGGATGTGGACACAAACGTGGCTCTTAAAAGGTTCCTGTATTAGACATGCTACGGACGGACAGGAAAATGGAGGTCAGATCTTACTATGTCAATCTATCCACTAAGTGGCGACAGGGCTACACCCACGTGCGCCTCACTTTCTTACGAGACAGGCTATCTCCCCCGCGTAGCTTATATAGCGTTATGAAGCAAGACGTTTATTTGAACATAATTAGTAGATACACAGTACATCCCTTAAATGATTTTACACATTTACATAATAGGGGGGATTAAGCTAATTAAGCGTTTCTTTAAAAATCGCAATAATATAGGCCTTAATTAAAAAGAACATAAAGTTATATATATTTTTAATATTAAAAAATGTATTTATAGGCCTATCGTTAATACCCTAAATATTCTCTATATACTGCTTTAATAGCTAAAGCCTATAGGGTATATTACACTATTTATTAAAATTTATATTATAAAATATAATATTTATATATAAATCTTTAATTATTATTACTTAATTAATTATAATATAATATTTGCATTTTTTTTATAATATATATATAGATTATCCCGCACCTGCTAGCACTGTTAAGAAGGGACTCGCTAGCTGGAAAATGTAGGGGGCTGTAGGGCTTGTATCTGTGTAAAATCATTTAAGAGGTGTATTGTATAAGGCGTTTTTTAAATTATAACCCTCTAGGTACTATCGAGATATTTGACCTCTTAAGTCCTACTCAGGCAAGGTCTGCCGCGCACATAGGGTGTGATCTACAAAAAGTTAGGTATAAGTTATATACAGAGAACTATAGGGCGCCTCCTTTATACTATTTAAAGGGTTATTAAAGTAGCGTTTATTTAATTTTTTTACTACTATTTTTAGTTAATAAAGTTATTAAAACTATTATTTTTTACTAAGATAGTAGATTTTATTTATATTAAAACTATTTATTTATTTATTTATTTAAATACATTAAAGGGCTATAGAGCCCTTAACTAGTACCTTTACTTTATAACCTATATAGAAAAAACCTTAAAGTAAAAAGAAAAACCTATATATAGTAGTAAATGTAATATAAAGAAGGACTTAAATTAAGCCTTTAATAGTATTTATTATAGAAATTAATATATTATTAATTAAGTTTATAGCTATAGTTATTAAAGAATTTTTAATAAATAATATAAATAATAAATATAATATATATAAAGAAATATAAAAGGGTATAAAAAATATATAGCTAATATAGTAAAGTTAATAAAAGAGATTAAAGGTATTATAAGCTTAAATTAATCTTTATTTAAAATTAAGTTAAATATTTAAAGGGGTTTAAATATATTAATTATATTATATAATATAAAGTAGCTTAGTAGCTTATAGTAATTAATAAAATATAATATAGCTACGCTATTAATCTTAATTGAATTAATTATTAAGTTAAGTAATTATTATCAGCAGATTTATTTTATTATTTTTAAATTATAAATTTAATAATTATTAAATATAAGTTTAAGTTAAGGCTTAATAGTAAGTAATATAAAG
>SRPY01000743.1:0-16849 GCA_018360145.1 Claviceps africana
CAGCGCACACCAAAAGAAAGGGGGAGGGGAAAAAAAAGAGAGAAAAAAAAGAGAGAAAAAAAAGAGAGCAAAAAAAAAAGAAAAGAAAGAAAGAAAAAAAAAAAAAAGAGAAAAAAAGAAAAAAAGAAAAAAAAAAAACAACGGAAAAGGAGGAACAAGAGAAAAGAAAAGAGAGCACAAAAAAGAACCAAGACAACGCGACGATGCATCCATTCATGTTTGCCAGCGCGAGTCTGCGGGACCCGTGTCTTGTCTCGCTCCCCATGCATTGCCCGACGTTTTTGTGCCAAGGGGAGCGCATCCGCTGTTTCAAGAGAGTCAAAAAAAAAAGAAGAAAAAAAAAAAAAGAAAACCCGGACCAACTCCTTTTGCCGGTGGCAACCGTCCGGGTGACAACGCCTCGTCCTGCCTTTTCTTGTTCTGGCTTCGTTTGTTTTCCTTCTGGGCGCCGCCACGTAGACGGCTTTGCCGGTCCGGGCACGACCTCGCGTACTTGGGAAGTTACTTAAGTACCTACCTAAGTAAGAGGTAAGTACCTACTTAGTAAGCAAGTAGGTACTTGAGGTGAGTACCTAGGTACGTACACACATGCGGTGACACCGGGTACCTGGGCTCGGGCACGACGCAGGACCGTCGTTTCGCGGATTTATATACCCGAGGGTTCCTTGCTATTTGCTGGGAAACCCGCTTCGCGCAATCGACCGCGTTGCATCGCCGGTGGGAGGAGAGTCACGATCGCGAGGGCGCGGCCAGGGGGTTGTTGCTTTCGCGTACCGTGCGAGGGAGGCGCTGGATACCGTGGCCCGGCCGAGCCGACTTTCGGGCTCGTCTGGTGGGTCTTGGGTCGACGGGGGACGGGGCAGACAATAAAGAGGCAGGGCCAGGTACGAGGGCAGACGAGACGGCGGACTGGACGGCGGCGGGCGCGGCGTGGAAGCATGGAAGCATGGGAAGCTGGGCGTGGCCCTTTTTTTTTTTTTTTTTTTTTTTTTTTTTTCTTTGCCTTTTGCCTTTTGCCTTTTGCCTTTTGCCTTTTTGCTCTTATGCCTTTGTCCTCTACGTTTGGCATGGTCGCACTTGTCCGGCGCGCACCCGTCGACTTTTAGTTTCGATATACATGGCAAGTACCTAGGTAGGTAGGTGCTTGAGGTACTTGATGTAGGCGTCGTACACGCCGAGGTACCTGCCATGTACCCCCCTGCCCCGAGCAGGTCCCTACACACCTTATTTGGCTCGCGCAGGTACCTGCAGCCCCGAGGCCATGACTCGCAAGCCCGTGTGGCGCTGCGATGCGCTGTACAATCATGAGCCAGCGGCCAGATTTAATTGCCAGCGGGCTTGCCGTCATTGTCGTGGGGACGGACCCTCTCTGAGCTGAAACAGAGAGACGCGGCCGGGTTGGGCGAGGGCGAGCCTGACGAGCATCGAGGGAGTGTCGCTCATGGTGTTGGCGCGCGAAGAGGTGGACTTTTTTTTTTTTTTTTTTTTTTTCTTTTCCGTCTCCCCTTCTTTCCCCGGCTGCCCAACGCAGCTGGACTTGTCGTCGGGGACAAAGACGTCTGTCTGTCTCCGCGTCGTGGTGCAGACGAACACAGACCACACCCCGTGAGCCCCGCACACCCCTTGTGCCTTGTGCGCAGGCCCAATACCGTCTCGTCCCAGCACCCCGTCCCAGCACCCCGTCTCAGCACCCCGTCTCAGCAGCCCGCCCCACATGCACACCCCCCCTGGCTGAGTCGCCCGGTGCAGACTAGCAGATCCAGAATCCATCTTGTCATGTCTGCTTCTTTTTTTCCTTTTTTTTTTCCGCCTCGCCTCCAGCTGCCCAGACATCCTGCTTGTCGGGTCCCCCGATCGGTCCGGATTGGTCTCTCGATTCCCAGGACGTCTCAGTGCCGGCCAGGAAACGCCGGACACGAGACAGCAGACGCCAGAGGCCAGAAGCCAGACACCACACTCCACACACAAACACCAACAGGAGACAGACATAGACACCGATAGACGTCGATGATCGATGCCATTTACCTCACCCTCCCACCAACACATCACGCGCGCCCACAACTCGACTCTGGCTGACCTTCCCGGACGACACGACACGACACGACACGACCCGACACGACCCGACCCGACGAGACGCCTCCTTCCGCTTCCCACCCGCTGCATGTCCTGGTCTCTCCCCCTTGGTTCCTGACCATCACCAGCCCCTTTGTCCTGTCGAGATGCCCTGCTGCTTCCCATTGCGCATGTGATTGATGCTCGAGGTTCGTCTCTGCCATGGTTTTCCCTTCCTCGCGCTCTCTCGCAACCCTCAAGCCGTCTTCGCCCGTCTCGGCCTCGCGGTCCATCCAGTCATGTCCTTGTGAGACGGGGATGCGTCCACGTTTGTCGTCGCACAACCCGTCTCGCTTGCGGAAGCCACTTTTGCCAGGGTGATTTCAGCAGTCGCCAATGAGGACTGTACGGGATTGGCCATGTTGGAACGTTGAAACTCTCTGATCGGCCTGCGAGAGATGCTCTCTCTGCCTCCCTCCATCCCTCCCTCTCACATCCCTCCCTCTCACATCTCTCCTCTCCATCCGCGCGCCCGCTGCTGAACCACTGTTCAGTCGCCGCGCTCCCCTCGTGCTCACCACCATGATGCCGGCCACTAATCTGACCACTGCGCAGTTTCTTCACCTTTTTTGCTCCGACTGGCTCCGGACCGGCCCTCATCTTGGGCAGCGACTCAGTCCACCCGAGATTCCCGCCCCGTTGCAGGGCTTCCGCGCGCTCGAACGCTTTCTTCGCCGCTCACAGAGGTGAACCTTGCTCCCGGTTTTGTGTTTTCGCACAGAGTTCGTCGCTCATAGCCCCTGGCGTTGGCAAGACGCCGGCGTTGCAGGAGAAATTGATTCGCCCCATGCACACAGCTTCCACTTCCACGGCAGCAAGCCCAATCACCATGGATTCCAGCTCGTCCTTTGGGCCTTCCGGCGTCATCTCGCCCACGTCCTCGAGGTCCAGGGCGCAAAGTGTTTCCAGCGACAGACCATCGACCATCGGATTCGGCTTCGTCCTGCCGCCGCTCGACGTCTCCCCTACGTCCTGTTTCATTGCCCCCGGCGCGGCATCGCAAATCATCACCAGCGATCACGACAGCCATGCTGATGCCTGGTACGACCAGAATGGCATCGAGCCCCCCGTCGAGGCGGCTGCGGTATCTGCCCCAGCCCTGCTGCTGGTCAACAGCTTTCTGGATCAGCTCCTGTTCAATTTCCTGCAGCTGGCCAAATCGACCAGCCTTCCCTCTCTTCGGCAAGCCATCATGGAGGTTCTCAAGCCCAAGCTCGCCCACGACGCCATCACCAACGCCGAGGACGAGCTGAAGGATTACATGGGGTGCGCCAGCGAAGCCGATTATGCTCAGCCCCAGGGCTCGGACCCGGGCGCCTCGCGAAACTGGGACGTGGAGCTGGCCTGGAAGCGCATCCGACTCCGGTGCATGGTCTACTCGTCACTCGGAGACATGGAGGAGGAAGACGAAGACATGTACATGGAACAGGAACACCTGGAATTCGGCACCAGCGATCGCGTCTCCGACGTCGTCTCTCCCGCCGTCGCCATCTTCCTGACATCTGTGCTGGAGTACATGGGTGAGCTGACCCTGACCGTCGCGGGCCAGGCCGCGTACCAGAGAGTCCGGAACAAGATCGAAAGGGAGCTCAGGGAAGGGTCGCGCGATCCAGCCCGCCCCGCGGATCGGGTCGTCGTCGCCGACTCCGACATGGAACGCGTTGCCCTAGACCGCACCCTGGGACGTCTCTGGCGAGGATGGAAGAAGAGAGTGCGCGCTCCCGCAAATGACGCCGCCGCCGCCGCCAAGCATCCCTTTGCCAGATCGGTCTTGCTCCTGGCGGAAGAGGAAACCGAGACCTCTGGACAAGATATCACAGGGCGTCAAAGATCCGACACTGGCGATGGCGGCCGTGACTCTGGTCCATCGCCCCAGTACCTGCCGCCCTCCGGCGGGGAGGAGCTTGTGGAGGCGGCGGCCAAGGTCCCTCTCCCCACGACAGACAATGACGTGAACGAGATTGAGGTTCCGGGCCTCGTGGATTACAGTGACGACGAGACTTCCGTCGATGCCGACGACGAGAAAGAGGCGGCGCTGATGAAACGACCAAGAAGCTGCGTCCTGCTCCCGTCTTTCCGTACCACGAACGGCCTCACCGCCGTGACGGCCACGGCGCGGTCGCCATCTCGGCGGCGAGATGCCTCGGCCGGCACGGTGAGGAGGTCATTGTCTGCTCCGACTCGTCCCGCTCCTCGTTTCTATCCTCGAGTCGACACGCCTTCGCGCGCGTCTGCTTCTGGTTCGGATCCCGAAGCCACACTCGCACACGACGATGCGAAGACGGAAGCGACAGCGACAGAAACAGCAACCGAAACAGCAATAGAAACAGAAACAGCAACAGCCGCCGATCAGGACGTCCCCCCGACCAGCTCACAGAGTGACGAGTCCGAGTACGACGACGCCGCCGAAGAATTCGCCTTCCAAAAGGCCGAGGTCGTGACATCCTCGCGAGTTTCCATGTCCATCAGCTCCTACACCGTCTCCTCCGACAGCGACAGCACCGGCAGCCCGTACCAGAAACGGTCCAGCATCTACTCTGCTCGCCTGGTGGATGTCCCGAAATCGAGAGGGTCGAGATCCAACAGCGCCATGTCCGAGAGCCCCGCCCGCTCTCGACCAGTGTCCGTGTCCATGGACAAGGCGGGCCAGTCTCGTCCCGCGGCCGTGTCTGCGGGTGTTGTTTCCGCTGCTCTTCCCCGAGCCGCTGTTGCCGCTGCTGCTGCTGCCGTGTCGGAGGAACGATGGAAACCATCTGCCGGACAAAGCGCAGCCGGTCCATTTGCGAAGAGAGGCCCCGTCGTGCCGGAGGCGCCGGCAGGCCCGACAACATGGCCCCTCCAAAACGCCTCCGCAGTGTCGGGGCAAAGAGATGGGATTCCCACGCAGACCCCGACCCCGACGACGCAGCCGGCCAGGGTGCCCAATCCAGGAGATCAGGCACCGGCAGCAGACGCCACGACGGCTATGCCATATGGCGGCCGCACCGCGTCTCCCGCCCAGGGCCGCAACAAGGGACTCCCCGGAAAAATCAACATCCACACGCCAACCCACCTTTACGACCACCAAGCATCCGCAAATGCCAAAGCCCTTGGCCTCCCGGCCTCGCCCGCGAACCGATTCACCGACGGCGGACACGCCAGCGTGTCCCGGAAGACCCCGTGCCCCTCACCAAAGCCGAGCCTCAGGACGGACAGCAGAGACGTCCCGAGGGGCCTTTCCCGCCGCGCGTCCGACGAGGCCAGCCTCTCCCCCCAGGGATCGGCCCGCAACGTGCTCACGATCCACACGGCGGCTTCGTCCGTCTCCTCGGCGACGTCTCGGCTCAAGCCCGTGCGGACATCCGAGGACGGGTCCAGCCGTTCGGAGAGCGTGGCGCGGAACTTTGAGGAGCTGATTCAGAGTAACCAGACGATTACGTATACGCTTACCCCGGAGACTATGCGGGATGTTGATGTATGTCGCGCGCGGCGTCTTTTTCTCCCCCCCTTTTTTTTTTTTTTTTTTTTTGTCATCCGCTTTCCGCTTTATCATCTCTTGCTGACCCAATCCCCGCAGTCGAAAAGTCCCGTCGTGACCAGGTTGCCGAGCCGGAAAACCGACGAGGTGCGGACTCCCATCAACCTGTCCAAGTCGTCTCTGCTCGCGGCCCAATCGGGTTCGGGGTTGGGCTCGGGCCGACTGCCGTCCCCGCACCTGCCGTCCCCGTCCGGCAGCCTGAGAGGGGCAGAAAGCAACAGCAAGCTCTCGGGTCCGGGTTCCCGAACAGCCTCGGGCTTGTCGTCGGCCGCTCGTGGAGTCGCCACGTCGTTGCCCCGGGAGCCTCGCGTACCCACGGACACCACGGCGACCGAATTCGCCCACTTCATCAGGGCCACCGGGCCGGCAGACGAAAGCAAGGTGTACATCGCGCCGCAACTCGCCGCGCCTCCGCCACCGCTCAGCCCCAGCAAGTCGAGCGTCAGGACGTCGCGGCGTGCTTCCACGGCAAGCATCGTCAGCCGCCTGCGCTACCAGCCACGGGACGCCATCGTGGACGGCAAGTCGGACAACTCGGACCTGATTGACTTTATCAGACAAGGCCCGCCCATTGCCTCGACGGGCCATCGCATCCCCCGACACGTCGCCCCCTTCCGCACCACCATGGACTCGGACGAACTGTCCATGGCCGTTGGTGGCAGAGCGGTGGATGCGAGCATTCCCGACATTCGCGACAGCCTGTGCTCGACCCACGTCACCGAGAGCACGCCCTCGATGCACTCATCCATCAACTCCAAGTCCGCCCTGCTTAGGAGCATGGGCGCCTCGCCCATAGCCGGTAGCATGTACGGAGGAGACGACGACGTGATGCCCCAGCGAAAGACGAGGCGGGTCCGAGATCCGTACGCCATCGACCTGAGCGACGAAGACGAAGACGAAGACGAAGACGAAGACCAAGACGCCGAGCTGCGAGGCCGACGACAGGACATGCACCGCGCCCGACAGAAGGCCAAGCTCCACGCGGAGCGAGAGGAAAGCCTGGCCGAGTTCCTCCAGAACTACAACCCCCCCCCGGAGCCCGTGTCCTCTCCCCCCCGAATGCCCAAGAAGAAGGCCAGCGCCCCCAGTCTCATGGCGAGATTCACCCGCAGCGGCGCCAAGGACAAGGACAAGACGTCCTCGACCCGAAGCGCCCAGGCGGCCAGCCCGCGAGGCGGCCACGTCCCCATCCAAGTCAGCATCCCGCCCGACTACGACCAGCACGGCGCCGGCGCCGGCCCCGTCGACAACGCCCCCCGTCCCCGAGGATCCTCGCTGACGTCCCCCCCCCGGGCGCGCGTCCCGATGAAGAAGTTTGAGCCGCGCGACCCCGTCGCCAGCAAGACCCACACGGGGGATCTGGCGGCCTTTCTGCGCAGCTCGGCGCCGGCGCCGGCGTCGCACCCGGAGGACGAGAATGGCGGCGCGGGCAAGCGGCTCGGTCGGAAGAAGAAGACGTTGGCGGCGTAGTCGTGCTGTTGCCGAGGCCATGACGTCATGATATGGGGTGTGAATCCTGTGTGCATCGTCTTTTTCTTTCTTTCTTTCTTTCTTTCTTTTTTTGTTTCTTTGTTTTGTTTTTTGCTCTTTTCTACATTGCTGGGGTAATCCTCGTCGTTTTTTTTTCCTGCTGGGCTCTGCATTCCCCGTCACCTCGTCTTCTTTTCTTTGTCGGCATGCAAATCCCTTTGTCTGGTTTCCCTTGCGGGTCTGGTTTTGTCACCCTTTACTGTCTAATGCTGTTCTTTGTCGGGTTGGAATCCCATGGACCTTTTTTTTTGTGGGGATTTGAAGTCTTCGTAACCTTATTCATGTCTCGTCGGGTCCAAGTCTTCAACCCTTATCATGTCTCCCCGTCGGGGTC
The DNA here is from genome assembly GCA_018360145.1 of Claviceps africana. Taxonomy (NCBI): domain Eukaryota; kingdom Fungi; phylum Ascomycota; class Sordariomycetes; order Hypocreales; family Clavicipitaceae; genus Claviceps; species Claviceps africana. The sequence continues at coordinate 7,494 of SRPY01000743.1, forward strand.
AGTCTTTATAACCGTTATGCATGTCTCGTCGCAAAGTATCTCCGCGTCAGTCTAAAGTCTATACCCGCTATGCATGTCTCGTCGGGCCAAAAGTCTCCGCATCGGTCTACAGTCGTAGCCTCTACCGATGCGGTTGATACTCTAATCACTTGACTATTCCATCTTACTTGCACCCCCGAGAGTTCCAGACGTTTCCCATCGCGCTGCCGGACCATAATTGCGGGTGGTGCGTGCCGGGGGTGACGCGTGGTTGTACGCCACGGACGTGAGGAGGGTTCCACGAGCCGTGTACACGCGTCGAATGACAATGCAAAGCAAATCCCATCGTGGCACGCGCCGCCATGACGCCTGTCCCCTACATTCCGGCACGTGGCCATCCACCGCCTGCACGCTACGTACTAGTCAAGATGTGCTCCACGTCGAGATGGCCATGTCATGAAGAACAAGCAATGCTATTACCAGAACCAAAACTATCCAGCACGGTACACCAAAACCATGGCATAAATGTACAGGCAGTGCAGGGTGGGCGTAATGTCCCTTGTCGTGGGGGGGCGATGTATCAGGGGGCGACGCGGTGGGCAGAAAAAAAGAGACAAAAGAAAAGGACAGGAAGAAGAAAAAAAAGAAATAAGAGAAAAAGAGAAAAAGAGAACAAAAAAAAAAAAAAAACAATCCGCCTCCATCCCGCCCTAGCACACGGGTTCCAGTCCGCTCTCGCCGACAAAGTGCGGCATTTTGCGCCATGCTAGACAGGACCCTAGAAGAAAGCCGCGGCAACGGGCGTCGAATCGGCAGGAAAACGAAAACGGCCAAATCACATATCATCATTATATATAATATAAGGGCCGGACGCTGTTGGTCCAACCACGCTGTTTATGTAGTAGTTGCTGACCACGCTGTCCATGTAGTAGTTGTTGACCACGCTGTCATGTGGGAGTTGTGGACTACGCACTTCATACGGGGTTACCAAGCCTCAATCTTGTTCGCTGCGGACCAAACATGGCCCGATGGTTTGTTTTCTCTTGGCTCTGCCAGTCGGATGACCAACACGGCCCTCACGTGGAAAGCAACCCTCCAAGTCGTGGGAGCATCTAAATCTCCATCCGCCCGGCAATGTCTTCGCTCATCAACCTCCCCTTATCCAGCATGCTTGCGTCGCCGTCATGGTCGCCATCATGTTCGGTGCCCCCTTGGCCGTCATCGTCGTCGTCGTCGTCTTCTTCTTCTTCAATGTACTCGTCGTCGGAATACGGGACGAGATCGCCGTCTTCGCCGCGGTTCCAGTATAGCCCGTCGTCCAATGGGCCGTCGTCGTCGTCGAAGGAGTGGACGATCTCGACGTCGCGGTCGCCCAGCCAGTACTTGGCACGCTTCGTTGCGCCGTCCACCTGGGCATCCGCGCCCATCTGTCCCTGCGGCTGACCGACGCGCAGCGGACGCAGGGTCGGGCTGGTGGACGATATGACGGGCACGACCCTGACGTGGAGGTAGGCGACTCGTTTCAGGGCTCTGTTGAAGAAAAAGTAGTGCACTGCCCAGATGGCGCTCTCGTCCTCTTCGAACGGATCCGGGTCGGGACGATAGCTGAAAATGGTACACTCGTTGAGACACATCTCCTTGTCGATCAGGGCCCAGCACTGCGGGCCCCATACCGAGTCCGGCTCGCTGCCCATGGACGAGTCAAAGGACGCCGCCTCGACCCCGGGCCGCACGTTTTGGAGGATGGAGTCGAGGTTCGCCATGACGCGGCGCAGGTTGCGCTCGCGCTTGAAATCGCCCGGCCGCAGCACGTGGGAGAAGTCGTAGTGCGGGTGGCTCGCGTTCAGCGTCGCAATCAGGTAGGCAAAGGTTCTCCTGCTTGACAGCTCCGACAGGGGACCAAACGGGCTCGACGTCGAGAACAGGTGCATGCTCGGCGAGGTGGCCAGCATGTGTTGGCGCTCGGGAGGCGACAGGCTCGCGCCCAGTTGCAGCAGCGCCTCGTGTTGAGAACTGAGGTCTTTGTCAATGTTTCTGTACAACTTCTTATCGGAGCCGGTTGACTTGGTGGTGTAGAGATCGCAGTCGCCGGTAACGCTGCAGTCGGGCGTGTTGAAATTGAGCGCGCTCGTGACGGCTTCAAAATCGTGGACGGGGAGATACTGATGGCGGCGCAATCGGGATTAGCGAAAATGCGTCAATCTGCGACGTCCCCCAGGGTTCGCCGCACACGGCTGGTGAATCACACATACTTTCATGCTGGCGACGGATATGGACGGCACCGTCTCGACTCTCTCGCGTCGGCGGTCCGGTAGGGTTGGTCGTGACGAAAAGAAGGCAGAGGTGAGAGCCACGAAAGCAAGCGAGCAGGCGAGCAGGCGCGCAGGAACGATAGGTATGTGCCGAAACAATGGTGGATGCGGATGTAAAGGCGAGAGGTTCGACCGTGCAATCGCAGAATGGCGCAGATCGATGGACGAATAGAAACAGAGTGGTTCGAGCGCGAGAAATGACGTCGTTGCGACAGAACGATGCTGCTTAAGAATGTTGGCGTGTTGGTCCAGCCAAGTGGTTGTTGGCGCGCGTTGAGTGCTCGGGAAAGCTTGTTGTGCGAGTTCCAAAGGAGGAGAGCGAACAGGCCAGACGGGCGCGTCTAGCAACGAGGATGGGCACACATGGCTGCTGGTTGGGGTTTGGCTGACAAAGGGTTGCTGGTGAGGATGACGAGGGAGGGAAGCAGCCGTGGTGGGAAAAGGTTCCCACGCTGTATGCAGAGAAGGAGGGGGGGGGGGGGGGGGGGCTTGTCGACGAGCCGATAGCCAGCACGAGGAGAGCATCCCTCCCTCAACTCAGCCGGGTGCGGTGCGTGGTCGGGTGCAGTGCGGCCTGCTGCCGAGTGCGAGCCGAGCCAGTGTCAGCGGCTGCCGCTGTGCTGTGCTGACGCTGCTGTCGCTGTTGTCGCTGCTGCCGCCGTCGCCGCCGTCGCCGCCGTAGCGGCTCGGCACAAAAGCGCTGAGCTGACCCGACATGCTTGCTTGCTTGGCATCCACGAGGCCAGCCAGCCAGCCAGCGTGGAGCGTGGAGCATGGCATGACTGCCCTCGGCCAGCAGTGACAGCACGAGCCTGGCACGGCTGGTCCGGATTCGCTCAGCGCGCACCCGGTCCCGCGCGCCGAGCCAGCGCGGGGTGTGGGCCCGATGCTGCTCCCTCCAGTCCCCTCATGGATCCAGGCGGGTCCACGGCGGCCCACCTCGACCCACTGCCATCCAGGTGCGATGCAGATGCGTGCCCTATTGGGTGCCTCGATGGGCCGCTGATTGCGCATGATGCGACTCGGTCCGCTGCTGGCTGCTGGCTGCTCGCTGCTCGCTGTTCGCCGTCCGCTGTTCGCCGTCCTCTGTTCTTCGTCTCTTTGTCTCGTCCGCTGTCCGCTCGCCGTTTGCTCGCCGTCCGCGTCCCACTGCCTTGTGTGTGCGACAGGACTGTCGTCTGTCTTCTGTTCCTGTCAAACGTGCATTTCTTTCCAAGGTTAAGCAGGTAGGCAGGTAGGCAGGTACCTGGCGGGTATCTACTTGTAGTAGGCCTGGTAGCAATGAGCGAACAAAGAAGGCACGGTTGACGATCTCTCGTTGCGCCGCCGAAACACTCTGGCTCGGTCCGAACCCTCGTCAAGCTTGGCTGATCGACACGATTGGCTCACGACAATCAAATCGTCGCGCCGGCGTGCCACGCACGGCGAATGCCATGGCAGAGTTGCACCACAGAGACATACAAGGCGAATCCGTATTTCGTCCCTGTTCGTCTCGCTTGACGCCTTGATGCAGACGTCGGAAACGGTGCCAACAATGCGCGCTCGCAGCCGCACGTGATATGGATTCGTGTGTAATGGCCGTCGTGATGCTGGTTTCCCCCCCATGCGCCATCCTCAAGGCTCTGCGTTTGTCACTTCGTCCATTTCGTCCATGTCTAAAGAGAATCTTGCATGCTCTGCAGAGCGACTGTGCCAGATTTTCCTCCGCCTTTGACAACTGCAAAAGGGGAATCTCTATCTCTCGATATTACAAAGGATGGTGGTCCATCCTCAAAGATAAAATACACACACAACGGTAACACCATAGTCATCTTCCAGATCGCCTTACTCATGTCTGAAGACTGGCGAGTGCCCGGCGCACCTGCCCTGGTCCTGTAGATGGAGCCGTTTTTTTCTTTCTTTCTTTTCTTTCGTTTTCTTTTCTTTTCCTTCCTTTCTTCTCGTAGTCTTCTCGACGGCCGATGTCGTTGCGTTGGTCCTGTCGTCGATCAAACCAAGCCTGCTTTCCTCAGACTATTTTCGACGTCCATATCTGCCTGCCAATGTCAAGTGTCAATGTCACTCTGCAATACTTTTCACCAGCGTCAACGGCAGTCACAGCACTTGAAAACAAAATCCTCCGGCATAGCAGAGTGTGTCCGTCGTTTTCAGTTCCCCTTCCCCCCGGCAGGTACTCCCCGGCAGGTGCAGAGTACCAGAATGCCTGAACGTGAAGCCGTGGTGGATATCGTGAGTCGGCATGGCAGAGGTGATCCGGATGCTCGCAAGCGCTGGGAACCAGGTGGTCTTGGCCTTCCTACAACTTCCCTCGCCTCACATTTCATTGTGGGAATGGAAATGCCTCCTTCACATGAGTTTGGTTACGTCATCCTCGACCTGATGTTTGTGGAAAATACACAAGAAGTGAAACCCTCGTCAGCTGACATGACTTCCTGGCCTGGGTAGGGTGCAGGGTGGAGATATTATGCGCATGCCGACATAAATCCGGGCACACGGAATGAAACGCGTCGAGAAGACGATACTCGGATATCACCAGCACCACGTGGGGATAGTAGCGTTGCACATACCTCCATATCTTCCAGGGAGTCCTGCTGTCCTATGCATCGTAAAACGTTCTTTTTGCTGCTCTCCTGTAGTTCGCCGGCGAGCAGCAGCTCGTCGAGAATGTAGTAAGCTTTTGTAAAGGAGAAAATAATGTCGAGTTCGCAGACGTTGCCGTAATACTTGTCCATCTGTTCGACGTAGCGGTGAATAATCTCCAGGCTGATGAGTTCGTTGTCGTCGGATGAGCACCCGGCAATGAAGAAGAGTGACGCGTATCGGCGGTATACAATCTTTGTGTCTGTGACGTTGAGGCACGTTAGCCCGTCGTGTTTTCCGAGGCACCTTTAGCTCATCTTCTCGACTCGCAAAACGACAATGTGTGAGGAGGGGGAGGGGGAGGGCACGAACCCTTATACTCTAGGAAGTTACACATCCGCGTTCGACGAGCGAGGACAAGCTGTGCCACGTCCTTGACAATCTTGGCCTTTTCTTTGGGTGATAACGTGGTGAACCATTTGGCTAGACGCTGCAGGTTGACCCCAGATCAGCTTCGACGGACGCTTGATGATGGACATCTTGTCGCTGCTCGACGGGAACGACGAACCACTTTGCCCTGCCGAGACAATAGAATTAAGTATCTGTTGCCACATGATTAGTTTCGCAGGCGGCAGCGGCCAGGGACGTCGTAGACCAGGAGCACCGGCGTACTGAATTGCCATTGTTATGAAATCGGGCCCATCACCCAGCTTTTCCAGAAGTAGGGAACGTGTGAAGAGGGAGGCCTGATTAGGAAGAAGATGAAAAGGGCCTGGCGAGGGCAACAAAGAACGCAGAGTTGGTTTCTGCCTGGGCTTGGGCGGGTGTGGGCTGCGAGGTGGAGTGGAGGTCTGGACTGTTGACGGCCATGGAGCGAATTGGGCGGGTTGGTGACGAGCCACAGCGGGCGGGGACTGGACACTGGACAGACGAGCATGTGGAGCTGGAGTCTGGAGTTATTCCGATCCGGCGAGCCCTGACCTGAGCCTGCTTTTTTCCTGCCATCAGTACCTAAGTACTTAGCGACGAGGAGCGGCATTTGGGCGAGTCGACTTTCACATGCGGCCAGCAGATCAACTTATCTGTATTGTGAATTGCGCCATCCTCGTCGCACCAGCCATCCGTCAAATGATGAGCGACTTCTTGTGCTCATGGCGGACTGCCCAGTCGCACCGCAGACGGCTACGCCCAGCTCGCATTAGTAATCTGCACGCCAACGTTATTCTTGCAAGTACATCCCGAAACGTTGCACGTCGGATGCCATGGCAAATTGTTCGGATTAACCTGAACCACTATACATATCCGTAGACCTACTTTTAGTGCAAATCCAAGTACCTAGGTCGACGGGTACATACACATGTACATACCTACTTATGTACACTTATGTACATACATATGTCTGTACATAGGTAGGTACCTAAGTACTTATGCAAAATGTGATGCGAGATATTATTCAGACACAGGTATGCCATATACATGTAGTAGAGTACCGACATTGTACACACATAGTATGCATGCCAAGTCCCATGCATCATAAGCATCCATTTCTAATCACATCCGGGTGCGGATGATATTCTGGTGGGAAACGTAGAACCGCCCAGGTCCGTTGCCTGCGGCGTGAAAAAGGGCCCAAATAAAACACATGTCGACATTGCCGTGAATACACATGCAACACCTTCGTTTCGCTTCTCTTTCTTTCTCCATTTCCTGGGCTTTCCTTTTCGGGGGTCGAGATTCGCGGGGAAGCGCGCAGAATGCAATCAGGACGCTGAACCTGGTTCGACCTAGCTTTGCGCCATTCTCCGCCCCTCGCGACTTGACAGCCATACATGTCATTCTCCATCATCAATCATCCATTTCTCCGTCCTTGCACAGGCCTTCTCTCGAGAAATCCCAAATCCCTCAGAAACATCGCTTTCCTGGTAATAATCCTGCGCGGATCGACTGCCTATTCGAGTTGCTCTGCGTCCGGGCATTCCCCCCAACCGCCCCGTTGCACAAGCATTTTTCTTCCAGATAGCCCGCCATGACGAAGCTCGTATTATCCACAGGGTACGTACATATGATTCCGCCTCCCCCCTCCCTTCCATGCCTTGGCTCTGATTCCTGCAAGACCCCGACTCCGAAAAGTCGAGAAATAAGCCTCGCGGCACTTCTGAGGTGAAATGTATGAACGAGCAGAAAGTGGGCGGCTGACTTGTTGGATTTCCGTCTTCTTCTTTGCCTTTTCTTTTGGTCCCCGCCGCCATCAATAGCAATGTCATGTCATCCGGGCCATCGGTCATCCGCAAGTCGGGCACCGGGAACAGGTCCAACCTGGAGCTCTTGAATTCTCTGCGCGACAATTTCTCCGAAGCAAAGCGCGACTACGCTGCAGCCTCGCATGGGACCACGAGCACGAGCACGAGCACGAGCACGAGCACGACGAACGGCGCCATGGTCAACGGGGACGGCTCAACAGATTCCCCCAACGGCGGCGGCGGCGGCGACGGCACTCACCACAGCGGCACCTCGACGCCGCCGACTCCGGTCGAGCTCTGGACGGCACGCGAAGAAAAGGTCGTCTACGTTCCCCGCATCAACTGGCAGGCCGCCGGGCTGCGCGACGACGCGAACCAGTACGAAATCACCGTCAAGCTGTTTCTCCTACGGCCGGGCACCTCGGTCGCCGAGCGCGCACAGTACGTCAGCGAGGCCCTGGCCCTGGTCGAAAAGGAGCTGGGCACACGGACGATCGACCTGCTCGTCGCGTCCTTCCCCGGCGTCTCGTTCGAGGGCTCGTGCGAGTGGGAGGCGGACAAGAAGAATGCCCAGCAGGGCAATCTCCACGAAGAGCTGGCCACGTGGGCCATCTTCGAGCGCCTGCACCGCGAGGGGATCGCCAAGAGGCTGGGCGTGGCGGAGTTTGGCAGCGAAAAGCTCAGCGCCTTTGTCGAGCGGGCGAGCGTCCCCCCCGTCGTGGACCAGATCAGCCTGCACGACTGCTGCAGCGTGCCGCCGCCGCTGAAGCAGCTCGCCGAGTCGCACGGCATCGAGCTAAACGTCCACCGCGACTGCACCGACATCTTGCCCCGCGGGACGCTGCGAGAACTGCTCGGTCCGGGGACCCGCGGCGCCAACGTCCTGGCGGACGAAGAGACGAGCGGTCGAGGGCAAGAGGAGGGAGGAGCATCCTCGGGCCTGCGAGGCGATCTCGTGCCGCAATGGGTCGTGCGGTACATGGCCTTTGTGCGAGACCGCGGCGTGATTGAGAACAAGGGATACTTCGCCGGCGCCGATCTGGTGGAGGACTAGAAGGGGGGGGGAGGGGTTCTCGGATCTTGCCCAACGGGAAGATTCGTTGGACGAGGACGGAGATGGGGACTCCTGCGCGCGGTGCCGAGAGTATACAAGGTCATATAATTGGGATGTCAGGCAGCGTTTTTTTTTAACATTGGTATCCTGCTTTCCCCTGCAAAAAAAAGGAACGTGTGCTTGGAGCTGTGAGGGGGGGTCGTAATTTCGTCACGGTGGTCTCTTTTTTTCCCCCCTCCTCCCCTGGTTCGGGAATCCGAAAACATGTCATGAGGGTTCCGCTTAGCGAGCATTCTACCTATTCTACTGCGAGAAGACGCATGGAAAGGCCACGACTGTCTCCCGTGCTGATATCAGAGCGCCCGTGCCCGTCCCCCGCGACCACGTTTCCATGTTTTTCTTTTCTTTTCTTTTTGCCGCGCCCTCCCCCCGTTCAACCGAGCATGCTCCGTTTCCGGCCCCTCATGCGCACATCCTCCAGCTTCTTCAGCACGGCAGGCGCCTGCTTGAAGCACCGGGCGTAGGCGTCGAGGAGCTCACCAAAGAGGCACTCGGCGCGGGGATGGGTGCTCCCAAAGGCCCTCTCGAGGACGTAGAGGTCGACGGCGCGGTCCTCCTCGTGGACGGCCCCGCTGGCGAGGCCGAGATCGATGATGACAATGTCCCCGGCGAGGTCGTCGACGTGGTCAGGGGGCGCGTCGGCCGTGGGGGGGTTCGCCTCGGCGGGGGGTCTCAGCATCATGTTGCTCGTGGTCAGGTCGCCGTGGACGATGCCGATGCGGTGCATGGTGCCGATGGCGACGCCGATGCGGCTCATGAGGTCCCGAAGACGGGCGTCGGTCTCGATGGCGTCGGTCCGGCCGGCCAGCCAGGTGTTGATGCTGACGCGGACGGGCGTGCCGGGGATCCATTCGAGCATGAGCCAGCCGGCGGACTCGTCGATGGCGTAGACGGCGGGGACGGAAAGGCCGTCGCGCTGGCACTTGACGAGGATGCGGGCCTCGGAGAGGATGCGGTGCTTGGTGAGGCGGCGGTCGAGGACGGGATGCCGCCAGGGCTTGGGCGGGCGGTACTTGAGGGCGCAGGGCACGTCGGGCGTGAGGTAGGTGGTTTTGTAGAGGCGGCCCTCGGCGCCTTGGGTGACGAGGCACGGCGGGGTGGAGGCGGGGTGGTTGAGGATGGCGGGGAGGG
>SRPY01000744.1:0-16843 GCA_018360145.1 Claviceps africana
TTAAATTTACTATAAACTTTAATAAAAGGCTTATTAACTTAAGCTTACTATAAAATTAATATAATAATAACTTACCTTTACTATACTTTTTATATTTATTTAAGGGTATTTACTATATAAATTTAAACTTCTTTATACTTAAGTTATTTAAAGCTTTATTAGCTATAGTATAGGCTTATATTATATTTTAATTAAATATAAAGGTATAGCTAAAGGTATTATTAAAGCCTTTACTATAAAGTAAACTTAATACCTTTATATTATTATTAGTATTTATAAAGCTATACTATAATCTTTAATTAAAACTAAAGTAATAATTCTTTCTTTAAACCTATACTTTAATTATTAAGCTTAATAATTTTATAATAAAATTAAGGTAAATAAAATAGTTAATAAAATTTAAATAGCCTATATTATAATAGTAACCTACCTTTAATATAATACTTAATATAGAAAATAACCTTATATTAACTATATATTACTTTTAACTTAGCTTTTACTAAACTTTATTATATTTTTTATATTTAAAATATTAAAATTAAACTAAAAAAAGTAATAACTTTAAAAATAAGCTTTAATAGCTTATTAATACTTAAATTAATACTTTATTATAGTTAAATAAAACCTAAACTTTTACTTTAAAAAAAAAGTACTTTAACTTTACTATTACTTTATTACATTTAAATTATTAACTTTAGTTTAGCTTTATATTAAAAAGATTAGCCTTAATTTCTTTCTTTACTTTTATTATATTTTTAATATAAACTTATTAATATATTACTATTAAAGTAACTATAAAGATATCTACTACTTTATTTTTTAATACTTTAAATATAACTACCTTTACCTTTTAAGGTTTAAAGTAAGCTTAATTTAAAACTTAAGGGAAATTTATATTACCTTTAATTAACTTAGCTTTATATAATATTTAATAAAGTAGCTTTTTAAAACTAATTACTTTCTATACTTTTAACTTACTTTTACTTTATAAAAGAAATAGTAGTAAATAATAGTACTTTTTAATCTTTAATATAGGCTGAATATAGACCCCTTTATTACTTTACCTTTACTACTTTAAACTATTAATATATTACACTTTAGTATTTATATTAATATTAATATATAACTAAATTAGGCTTTAAATCGTTCTATTTTATTTATAGAAAAATAGAAGAAAAGTAAAAAAAAAAAAAATAATAAAAATAAAAAAAAAAGAATAAAAGAAAATAAAAAAACCTAAACTTATTAGCTATAAAGCTACCTATATATCTCTATATCTCTTTTACTATAGCCCTTTTTTTAAACCTTTTCTCTCTTTACTTTATTACTACTATTATTATCCCTTCTTTCTTTATTTTTAAACCTTTTTATTACTACTTTAAAGCTAATATAAACTTTACTTACTTTTATTAAAGACTATTCTATTAAATTATTTTATTGCTTTAATAAATAAATAATTTAATTTATATAAACTAATATTTTACACTTAAAAATATTATTATAGCTAATAATTATAATAAAGGCCTAACTTAAACCCTATATTAAAGCTAATTTAATATTAATAAAGCGCTTAATTATTTATTAAATAACTCTATATAAATTATACTATATAATATTAATTATTAATATACCTTTACTAAAGGATTAAGTTAAACTTATATTAAATACTATAAAATTACTTAAGTTATATTAAACTTAAAAGTCTATAACTTTTTATACTATATTATAAACTATTACTATATTAAGTAAGGCTTACCTTAGTTAGTATTTAACTTAGCCTTACTTTAAACCCTAAATTTATTAAGTATAATTTATTAAGCTATATATATTTAAAATAGTTTAAACTAATACTTAAAATTTAAATTAATTATAGTAGCCTTACTATAAATCTATATTAAACACCTACTAAACTAATTATAATAATAAATATTAAAATCTTTTATTTTAATAAAGTAAAAGAAGTATAAAAATACCTACTTTATACTTTATATAGGTTAAAGTTAAAGCTTAAATAAATATAAAGAGAGACTAAATACTTATTAAAGGGCCTTTAACTTTTAATTAACTAACTATTTTCTTTATTATTTAAAATTAATATAATATTAAGGGTTTAAACTAGCTTTAATATAGAGACTAAAATAGCTTTATATTAAATTTTAAAAGGGAAAAAAAGTATTTATAATTTTTTAATTAAATATAAAGAAAAGAAGAGAGAAAAAGAGAAAAAACCTTTAAAAAGGTCCCCTTTATTTATAAAAAAAGAGTAATACTTTAAATTATTTATTAAATTACTTATTAATATATTAAACTTATTTAAATAATTAATAACTACTATTTTACTATTATACTATATCTATACTATTTATTATTAAAGCTTAACTTAATTCTATATTTAATATCTATTAAATCAATAACTTTTAATAATTTAGTGTATAATAATTACTTAATTTAATAATTAATATATCTTTAAATTAATAGTGTAGCTATATTATAACCTATAACTTTTTATAACCTTTTATACCTTTTTATATTACCTTATATTCTATAGTATATAGTTAGTATACTATACCTCTTTTAGTAACCTAACTTAGCCTTAAATAAAGCTTAATATAAAACTATAAAGTCTTTACTCCCCCCCTTTAAATTTAATATATTTTTATATACCTTTTTATATATATTATTTATACCCTTTATTAAACTCCTTTTAATAACTATAGTTAAAGCTTAGTTAGTAATATATTAATTTTTATAATAAATACTACTTAAGGCTTAACTTAAGCCTCTTTAGTACCTGTACTTACTACTATATATAGGTTTTCCCCTCTATTCTAAGGTTTTTCCTATATAGGTCACTAAGATAAGGTACTAACTAAGGGCTCTATGCCCCTTAGAGTAAATAAATAAATAAATAAATAAATAAATAAATAATAATAAATAAAAATAACCTTTAAAAACTAAAATAATAAACTTAACTTTATAGTAGTTTATTATCTAAAACTGCTTAAGTTTTAAACCTTTATTATAATAGTAATAGTATACTTTTAGCTATATTTTATTATAATAAAGTAAAAGTATTCTTTAATAATTTTTTTTAACCTTATCTATTTATATAAATAATATATTAACTACCTTTAGCCTTTAATTTAACTTTACTATATTTTTAAATAAAAATTACTTTATTACTTTAAAAATATATAATATTATTAAAGGGCTAATTAATTAAAAAGCCTTTAAATTTAATAAGCTTTTAATAAAGTTCTTTAAAGCTTATAATAAACTATTTACTTATATTCTCTTTAACTTATTTAATATATATTACTATATTAAATACTATTTAATAGTATTTTAAAAGGCTAAAGTTATAGTTTTTTATAAGCTAAGTAAGTCTTTTAAAAAAAAAGTATATTAATACTTAAAAACTAATCTCTTTTCTTAATATTATAAATAAAGTTTTAAAAGTAATAATAATAATATAAATTATTTATATAGCTAAAGAAAGTAATACTCTTTTAAAGCTTTAAATAAATAATTATATTAATTATTTTATAAAGATAGCTTTTATTATTTTAATAAAAGTAATATATATAATATAGTACTATAGTAGTATTACTTTATTTTTTTAGCTAAATATTTATACTACCTTTAATATAATATATTATATATAACTTACTTATATTATACTTTTTATTAAACTTTTTATTTAAATAATATATTAAATTTAAGCCTTTACTATATTATATAAAGCTTACTTTATATTTAATAATTAAATAATAACTCTTTATATAGTACTTATAAAGGTCCTTTAAAGGTTCTTTATATCTTTAATTCTCTTTTTACTTTATATTACCTTACTTTATAATAAACTTATAATAATTAATTTAATATTAATATTTAGTTTTTTTTAATAATATTAATATCTTAATATATAACTATACTATAAAGAAAACCTAAGCTTAATTTAAAACTATATAAATAGTTTATTAAAATTAATTTTATAAATTTAGCTTAAAGTTTTATTTATAAAAAAGTAAACTTATTTATTAAATATATACTACTATATTAAATACTACGTAAAACTATATTAAAAGGCTAAAGTTATTATTCTTTATAAACTAAGAAAAACATTAACTAAATAATAATAAGCTAAGGTATAACGCTTAATTTTACTTTTAAGTATAATAAATAAAGTATTAAAAATAATAATAGTAGCTTAGCTTACTATTATAGTTAAGTTAAAAAGTATACTTTTAAATCTTTAAATAAAGAATAAAGCTAATTATTTTATAAAAGTTACCTTTAGTATATTTATAAAATTAATAAAGATAGTATAGTATTAAAGTAAAATTATATTATTACTTTAACTTAATATATTTATAGCCTTTAATACTATTTATTACTATTACCTCTTTTATATCTTTTTATCTTTTAATATATTTACTTAAATAATAATATAAACTTAAGCCTTTATTATTAACTATATTACTTATCTTTTTATTAATAATTAATTAATAAAAGCCTTATTTATTATTATTAAAGTTTTATAGAGATTATTAATCTCCTTTATTCTCTTTTTACTTTATATTATATTTTAATATTAAAAGCTTTAAATTATATAATTTATACTTATCTTTAGCTTTTAAAATAATATAAATATCTTTACTTATAATAATATAGTAAAGGAGATATAAAAATAATTTAAAGATATATAAAGTATTTATTAAAAGTAATTCTTTAAGTTTAGCTTTAATTTTTATTTTTAAAAAAGTAAATTAATTTATTTTACTTAAAAGTATATTATAATTATAATATTAATTTAACTTAGCACTACTATAATATAGCTTATTTAATTAACTTAATTCCTTAAAGTTTAAATTTACTAAAAGCTATATTAATAAATATATTAAAAAAAGGTTAAAGTAAAACTGAAGTAATAATAACTTATATTTATAGTATTAATATTATTTAATTAAAATTACTTACTTAATAATACTTACCTTCTTTATATATAAATAATTTAAAGTATAGTTATATATAGTATAGCTTTATATTATATCTTTATAAAAATAAATAATAAAGTAAAAAGTATTATTAAAGTATTTATTTTTAAATAATTAAAATACCTTAAAGTAGTTACTAAAGTATTTAAAGCTATACTTTAAACCTTTATTAAAATTAAAGTAATAGTTACTTTAATTAACCTTTACTTAAACTTTTAATTCCTTAGCTTTTATAAAAGAATTAAAAGTAATAATATAGTAAATAAAATATATACTACTTATATAATAGTAATAAGCTAACTTTACTACTACCTCTATAACTATTAAAGCTACTTACTTTAAATAAATAACTGCTTTATATATATATTATTTATTAACTAACTATATAATTACTTTATAGAACTCTTACTAACTAAAGCCTTAGCTTTTAAATAAAAAAACTATTAATACTATAAATATACTATAGTAAAGGTATATTAGTTTGAATTAAAATATATAGTAGCTAAATATAAGCCTTAATTTATATTTATATTAAAAGTTACTTAGCTTTATAAAAGGCTAGTTAAGTATAAATCCACTGCTTTAATATAAATATAAATAAAAAAGATTAGCTTTAATATATTTCTTTTTTTTAATATATCTTTAATATAAATTCCTTAATTTATTAATATTAAACTAACTTTAAAAACTATTACTACCTTTTACTATTATACTTAGTATATAATTATATATAACTAATTAATAGTAAGCTATTTCTACTTTATAACTATTATAATATTTATATTATATTTAACTTTAATAAACTAGCTATATTCTTTATAAAATAGTTTATTAATATATAAAGACTTCCTTAATTTACTTTAATATATTACTTATAAAAGTAATAGAACTAAAACCTTTAAAAAGGTAAGGCCTCTTTAATATTATATTATAACTACTATATATCTTTATTAAGCTATAAAGAAAAAAGATATAGCTAATAAGTAAGGCTTTAAAGATAAAAAATATAAGCTAATAAATAAAGTTTTAAAAAAAAGGAAGTGTGCCTTTAAAGCTAACTTACACTAAAGATAATAGAAAACTATAGTAAAGCTTTAAAGAAGCAAAATATAGCTTATAAATAAAGCTTTAAAAAAAAGATATAGGCTAATAAATAAAGCTTTAAAGAAAAAAGTAAAAAAGAGGGAAATATACTATAACTATATATATTAAGGCTAGACTTAATATAAAGCTAAGCTAAATATATTATAAAACTAAACTACTATCTTTATTTATTATCTATAGTATTAAAAGCTATACTTTATATTAGCTTTACTTTAAACTTATTATTACTTTACTTTATTATTACTTTCTATATTTCAATCCCTTTTATTATCTTTTACTCTCTCTTTACTTTAATTTTAAGTTAAAGCTATAATAAAGCTATATACTTTTTATAAAATATTATTTTATTTCTTTAAAGTATTAATAATATATTATATTTATAGTATTATTTTATTTTAAAATAAAACTAACTTAACTTCACTTTATTTTTTATTTATTTCTTTATTATATTATTATATAAAATATATTACTATATTTTAAATAGCTTTATACTTATTTTTTTATATACTTTATTACTATTAAAGTAATATTAATATAAATTTAAAGTAAACTTATATTAATAGCTTTATTAAAGATATAAAGATTTTATATATTTATTACTTTTTTAATAGCCTTTTTATAAATTATAATATTTAAATTAATTTATAGTATTAATTAAGTATTATATTAAAACTATATTAAATAAAGACCTACTTTTTTATAAACCTTCTTTTACTTTAAATACTTAAAATAAATATTACTATTATTTAATTAAATATATAGTAGTTTAATATTAAAGTTAAAGTAGTTTAAATATAAATATTTATTAAAGGAATTATAATAATATTTTATAATATCTTTTAACTTAATTAAATAAAGTAAATAAAAGGGGTTATATAATACTTCAAGCTAAATATAGTTTAATAATAATATTAAATTAAATAAAGAATAATGTTATAGTCTAGCCCGATTGGGCTATCGCGAGTGTTAGGCACAGACATAGTGGGGTTAGCACATCCTCTACTAGCTATATACTAGCTGCACTAGTTAGCTAGGACAAAAGGATATATATTAATTAAAGTTACAGGTCTTTAGTTAATTAACACTTATATTGCCAGTCGTACGCAGGGCTTAGCAACCGCCGCTAGCTGCAGGCTAAGCTAGGCTACGTTAAAGACCTAGCCCATTACAAATAACTATTTATACTTTTTTTAATAATTAAATTTAATAGTATTTTCTTTAATATAATATAATTAAATTAATATTAATATTAAAGTAAAACTACTATAGTAAAGAGAGAGAGAGATATTTATAATTTTAAATAATAAAGAAAAAAAAAGAGGTTAAATAAAGTAAAGAGAGCCTTTTTTATAGTTAAAAAACCCCCTCTCTCTCTCTTTTATAGTAATTAGTAAGTAGCTAGTAACTAAACTATATAGTCTCTATAGTATTATATAAACCTTTATAAAAGCTAATAGTTAATTTTTAATAATAAAGTAGTAACTTACTAAATATAAAGTAGTATTAAATTGAACTTTAACTTAAGTATTAAAAATAGTATATTACTCTTTATTATTATTATATTACACTATTACTATTAAATTTCTAGCCCTTTATTACACTATTTTAATAATACTATTTACTTATATACTCCTTAGTAACACTAGCTAAAATAAGCTAATTATATATTAACTTTTATAATTAATAACTATTTAAAACTACTTTAGCCTTAAAGTAAATACTTTATAGTAATATATAGGTTTTCCTCTTTATATTAAGGTTTTTTCTATATAAATTAAGTAGTAGAGGTATCAAACACTAAGCTTAACACAGCTTAGCTAGCGTATATATAATAATAATAATAATTTACTAAATACTTTAATACCTTAAGTAAAGTAAAGTAATAATTTTAAAGTAAAGTCTTATATTATTAATAATAAAATAAATTCTTTTTAATAGCTTTATAGTTATTACTTATATTATTAATAATAAATTATTAAAGAATTTTATAGAAACTACTTAAAGTAGCTATAAGCTTTTAAAATATACCTTAAAAACTACTTATATAATAGATTTAAGCTGCTAGCTTAAATGCATAGTAGTAATAATAAAGGAAGCATTATAGAGCTATAATAGGACCGTTATAGTTCTATAAAGATAACTTAATAAAACTATTATAATTTTATAAAGAAAACTTAATAAAGCTAAATAAAACCCTAAGCTTTGACTTAAGTAAATATCTATATAAACTAAAATAGTTTCTCTTTACTTTTCTCTCTTTTTTAAAGGAGAGTAAAATTAATATAAACTTTATTAATATTAAAAAGCAGTATACCTTTAAGCTAGTTTATAATATATATTAATCTTTTCTTTTCTTAACTTAATTATTATAAATTAATAATAAAATTAATTAAAAATAAAATAAAAACACTTTAAAGGACTATAAATATTCTTTATAGTACTATAAAAGCTATATTAGCTTTAAAAGCTAGTAATATAGTAAGTAATATAGTTAAAATTATAGGTAGTACGTATCCCCTATCCTTTCCCGATAAGGCCGATAAGCCCTCCCCACATCATCATGCATCCAGGATCCGAGCCACCAGCTCGAATCCATCACAGGTTTAAAATAAAGTCTTAGCTTTCTTTAAAGTTAATATAGATTTTATTTATAACTTAGCTTATTTTCTTAACTATTTTAGCTTTATCTTTTTAAACCTTTATTAATAAAAGTATATAATTATAAAACTAAATTAGCTATATTAATACTTAAAAAAATAGTTTTTAAACTTTTATATTTAATTTCAATAAAAGTTAACTTTAATTAAAAGATTAAAGTAAATAAATATAGTTAAGTTTATTAAGCTTTACTTAATACTTAATAAATATATATATAACTATTATATTAGCTATAATATATTCTATATTAACTATATTAATATAGTAGTATACTATTAAAGTATTACCTTTAATATTAACTTCTATTAACTTAAAAAGAAGTTTTATATTATTTATTAAATAAAATTATTTTAAAATTATAATAATAATATTAAAATAATAAATATTAATACTATAGATTTTTAATTTACTTTTATAAAGCTTAAAAGTAAAGGTTAATAAAGCTTTAGCTTTAAAAAATTAATAGCTTAGGCTATATAGGTTTTTATAGCTAAAATATAGTATTATTATAAAATAAGCTAATGCCTTTAATTTAGCTTAGTTTTTTATATAGTAGCTAAATACTCCCTTTTTTAAATAAAGTAATTATAAAAGAAATTTAAAGTTTACTTTACTATAATAATAAAAAAAGACTTTATTAAAGCTTTAAATATATTAAGCTTAAAAAAATACTTCCCTTTTAAGTAAACTTTATTAAAAAAAGAAATATACTTAAAATTACTTTATATTTATTATAAATAGTAATACCTTAAGTTATTAAAATATTAAATTAAATATAAAAATAAAACCTTTCCTTTTTCTTTTTTATTATAATAATTTATTATTTATTTTAATATAAATAAATAATAGTTAAAATAGTTTTATAGCTATAAGTAAAAAAATAATATAATAACTTAGCCTTATATAAGTAGCTTTACCTTAATTATATATTATAACTATAGTAGTTAAAGCTATTAATATACTACCCTTTAATAAATAAACTACTTATTAAATATACTACTTTATTTAGTTTTAAGTAAATATAAATAACTAAATATTTTTAGTTTTAGCTTATATTATTTTAGGCTTAATTTAAAACTATATTTTAAGCACTTTATAGCTTATTTAAAACAATATTAAACTCTATATAGCTTAGAATTAGCTAGTAGTTTAAAGTAAAAATAGTTTAATAATTAAACTTTCTTCTATAAAATATATAAATAAACCTATTATTACTATTTTAAGATTAGTTTAT
Organism: Claviceps africana; assembly: GCA_018360145.1. Classification (NCBI taxonomy): domain Eukaryota; kingdom Fungi; phylum Ascomycota; class Sordariomycetes; order Hypocreales; family Clavicipitaceae; genus Claviceps; species Claviceps africana. The sequence goes on from SRPY01000744.1 coordinate 9,994, forward strand.
ATAGCTATAATATAGTAGACTATTAAAACTTATAAAAATATATAATTTTTAATTATAAGCTTAAAGGAAATTAATTTTATTCTCTCTCTCTTTATAATAATATCCTTTAAACGAAACTTAATATTAATTTTTCTATTAAAACTCTATAACTTTATAGATTTATTTTAAAAAAATAAAGCTTATACCCTTCCCTTACACTAAAGATATATAAATTATTATATATACCTTAAGCTAAGCTTAAATAGTATACCTTTAAAACTTTTATAGGCCTCTTTATATAATATACCTTAAAACTAACTACTAAAAATTTATAAATAAGTTATTAACCTTATAAATAAAGGTTAAATATATACCTTATCCTTTATAGCTATAGCACTAATACTTTTAGTTTAAAAGGCTAGGGGTAGCTAGTAGTTTTATATAAATTACTATATACTTAATAAAGTAATAAATTAAAATTATTACCCCCTTCCTTTAATAAAAGAAATACTTTACTTACTTTTTAAAGCCTATTAGTTTATAAAGTTAAATATTTAAGCTACTTTTTACTACCTTTAAATTATAAAAGACTATAAGTATTTTATAGTATTTTAAACTTAATTTAAACTTTTTAAATAGTTAGTTTACTTATTTAGTTTTATAAAGGCCTTAGCTATATTTTAATATTATATTAATAAAGCTCTAAAGAACACCTTAAAGGTATATATTATAGTGTACTTAAATAATATTTTAATTTATATTAATAGCTTCTAAAAAGATTATATATAATATATATAAAAGGTTCTCTATTATCTTTAAGAGGTAGGCCTTAACTTTAATATTATTAAGTATAATTTTAGAGTTATTAAAGTAAAATACCTAAAATTTATTATAGAGGTAAAATAGGTAGTATACCTTAACTTAAAGAAAATTATAGCTATTTAGTAATAAAAGGCTTTAATATAAATTAAAGAAATATAAAGCTTTTTAAGATTTATAAACTTTTACTAAGACTTTATTACTAATTTCTTAAGCTTAATAAAGCCTTTTCTTTAGTTTATATAAAAGGGTATACTATTTATTTAGTTTAATAAATATAATATATTATTTTAAAAGCTTAAAAATATATTTATCTCCTTTTTAATACTTACTTAATAAAACTTTAAAAGAGATATAATAGTAGAGATAAATACCTTTAAAGAGGCCTTTAAGAGATGCCTTTTTTAATATAATAAAGAGAGTGTGCTTTATTTAATAGTATATTACTTAGCCTAGCTTTTTAAGGCTAAATAAAACTATACTATTTATAATAAAGAGCTATTAAGCATTATCTCTTACTTTAAGGCTTAGTTTATAGAGCTTTAAAGTATCTTCTACCTCTTTATAGTCCTTATAAATTATAAAAACCTAAAATACTTTACAGTACTTTATATAATATTTAAACACTAAGTAAGATAAGTAAACTTATTATCTCTTTTTAATTATAAACTTTAATATAGACTTAGTACTTAAGCCTCTTAATTCAATGCCCTTTTATATTATAAATAAAATAAATTTAAATTACCTTTAAAACACTATTCCTTTATAGCTTTAATATATATTAATAACCTTTTAGCTTATATTAATATTAACACTAAGTAAGGTTTAGCTAAGGCCTTAAAGGTACACTCCCTTTATATAGGCCTACCCTTAAATTTATTAATCTTTTTAAATACTTACTTATATAACTTATAAAACTAAGTAATTACTATAAACTCTTTTTATTTAGCTAAGTAATATATAATTTAATAAAGGGAATAGTAATTTCTTAATATAGTAAGAACTTAAATTTAAATTATAAATTACTAAATTAATACCTATAGTATTTTATAGTTTTAAAGCTAGCTTTAAATACCTACTTATAAGCTACTTACTATATCCTTTATTTAATATATATATAGTTCTTTATTACTTAACTATTTAAGTAAAAATACTATATTTTAAGCACTTATTTAAAATTATTATTAAAAACACCTCTCTTAAAATATTGCTTAGTTTATTTAAAACTACTACTACTATATTAATTATAACAGTTATTAGCTTTATTAAAGCCTCTTTAAACTAATTTTAATATTAAATTATTATTAGTTTTAAATATTAGTAAATTTTATAATAAACCTTTTAACTATAAATAAAATAATACTATAATACTTAATAGTTATTATAGATTAGTTATTTAAGTTTATTTAGCTAAAAGTAATAACTACTATAGCTATTAAGGTATATATAAAATAATTTTATTTATATTAATAGCGTTTTTATAAGTTCTTTAAGTAAATTATTTTAAACTAAAGCTTAAACTAAGTAAGTTAGTTTTAATTAACTTTTTACTTCTTAATAAATATAAAATAGCTTCTATTTACTACCTATTACCCTTAAATAAATAAAGGTATAAAATTAGTTAATTAAAAGGTTTAAATAGTTTTATAAATTATAGTTAGGTTTTTTTAATTTAATTAAACTAATTACCTTTTAATATATTAATTAGCTTTAAATAACTAAACCTCTTTAATTACTAAAGTAAGTTTTAATATAACTATATATAGATTTAATATATTATTTATTAATTATATTTTAAATATATACTTAAGTTTAACCTTTATTAAAGGCTATACTATATATTTTTTAAAATACCTTTAAAAAGGTATTATATTAACTTAAGTAGTAATTAATTTTACTTAATAATAGTAGTAGAACTTAATTAATTACTTTTAATACTTAGCTAAATATTTTATAATAAAGAATATAGTTTAGCTTAATCTTTAATATATTAAAATAAATAAACTATTATAAAAACTAAATTAAATAATAGTAAAGTACTATATTTTTAATATACTTATACTACTTACTATTTACTTTAATATTCTCTATAGTATTTATTTAGTTTTTTATATTTAACTCTTTAAATATATTACTACTAATCCTTTTTTATTATAAATACTTACTAACTTTTAGTTAAATTTAACTTTTTTTCTTTCAAAGAATAACTTAAACTTTATTAAATATAAAGTAAAGAAGATCTTTATAATATAAAATATATAAAGCTAAGGTAAATAGTAAAATATTTTAATTTATTAAAAAAGGTATATTTAATTAACTTAAAAACTATTAAAAAACTTTAGAGATATAAAGCACTCTTTTACTATAAAGTATAATAAAGGAATATATAAATAAATAATAAACTTAAGTTAATATAGATTTAAACTTTTAATTTATATATTAAAAATTAACTTTAAACTATTTTATAATTAAACCTTTTTATTACTTTTCTATCTTTTTTCCTTTACTTTTTTATATTTTTTATATCCTTTATTATAATATAATATTAATAGCTAAAAAGCTAAGGTTATAATTTTAATAGCCCTTTATTAATTCTTCTTTAACTTTTTTTAGCTCTTTATATCTTTAGTTTTAAAAGGGTAAAAGTATTTAATATTATATAATTAAAGTTACACTTAAAGGATTTATTTAACTTTAAAGAAAATAATAGCTATAGTAATTTTAGCTTTAAAGACCCTTTACCCCTCTTTAATATAATACTTTTTAATATATTAATAAAGAAGATATATTACTTAGCTTTTAAAGTTAATTTAATAAAGGGTAGTTTATAATATAAATAAATATAGGCGTTTTTTAAAACTATTTTAAATTCTACTACTTTACTAAATAATTATAATATTTAAAATAAAAATATAATAAAGGCTAGTTTTATTTTATAGTAAAGATATTTTAATATAAATATAAAAAAGTAATAGTTTTAAATATAATATAGGTATAATTAAAAATAAAAGTCTATTATAATTTTAACCTTTATTTATAAACTATAAACGCTTTAAAGGTCTTTTATTATATAATATAAAGTTATAGCTACTTTATATATTATATACTTTTACTAAATACTTTTAAAGAGTAGTAAATAATATAGTAATAAATACTATAGAATATTAAAGAAATTTATAAATAGCTTTATACTATAGGCTTTATATAAATTATATTTAGTTAAAGCCTATATTTAATAAAAACTAATTTAATTAATAAAGGGAATAAAGAGAGAAGTAGGCTTTTAAATAAAAGAGGTATAAATAATATTTAAAATAATTATAATATCCTTAAAATTAAAGAATAAAAAAGCATTAAAGAGATTATAAAGGTAATACTTAAGCGTTATAGTTAATATACTTACCTTCTCTTTAATCTTTACTTTTTATTTAACTAAGTAATAATTTATTTCTATAGTAATATTAAAATAGTAGTAATAGTACTTAAAGATTTTTAATATAAAATTTAAATCTATTTTAGTATTTTAAATATATATAAAGTATTTTAATTTAGTAATAAAAGGAAAGTAAAGGCACTTTAGCTTTAATATAAAAGTACTAAAAATAGTACTAACTTATACCTTAAAACTAATAAAGTAAGGATAAAATAGTTCTTTAAAGCCTTTATAAAATAGTTTTAATATACTTATAAAATTAATTTAAATAAATAATAAAGTAATAAAAAGTATTAAAGGTATTTACTTACCTATAGTAAGTAATATACTAACTATAAAGGCAGAATATACTTAAAATAATTTTTAAAAGGTATTACTAGCCTTTTATATATATTAAGTGTTTAATATATATTAAATATTAAAGGATATTATTAATATATTATTTTAAAAAGTTATTACTTTAAATTTAGTATTTAAAGGAAAGATAAATAAAGTACTTAAAGGTAGTACTTTATTATAAATACTTTATTATATTTATAGTGTTATTTATTATTAAAGACTTACTATAGTATTAATTATATTTTAAGCGGATTTATATAGAGACTATACTATATTTACTAAATACTTTAATAGCTTAAGTAAAGTAAAGTAATAATTTTAAAATAAGGCTTTATATTATTATTAATTAAATAATTCCTTTTTAATAGCTTTATAGCTATTATTTATATTATTAAAGGTAAATTATTAAAGTATTTTATAAAAACTACTTAAAATAGCTATAGGCTTTTAAAGTATACTTTTATAACTACACTACTATTACTTCTTTAATATAATAATTTAATAAAGAGCTATATAATAGATTTAAGCTACTAGCTTAAATATATAGTAATAATAGTAAAGGAAGTGTTATAAAGCTATAATAAAACTATTATAGTTTTATAAAGATAACTTAATAAAACTATTATAATTTTATAAAGAAAACCTAATAAAGCTAAATAAAACCCTAAGCATTTACTTAAGTAAATGCTTATATAAACTAAAATAGTTTCTCTTTACTCTTTACCCTCTTTTAGGGGGGGTAAGATTAATATAAACTTTATTAACGCTAGAAAGCAGCACGCCTCTAGGCTAGTCTATAACAGAGTTTAATAAAAAGTATAGATAAAATATATAAAAAGGTATATAAAAATATATTAAATTTAAAGGGGGGGGTAAGGACTTTATAAACTTAAGTTAGGCTTTATTTAAAGCTAAGCTAAGTTATTAAAAAGGGTGTAGTATACTAGCTATATACTATAGAATATATAGTAATATAAAAGAGTGTAAAAGGTTATAAAAGGTTATAGGTTATAATATAGCTATACTATTAATTTAAAGGTATACTAATTATTAAATTAAGTAATTACTATACACTAAATTATTAAAAGTTACTAATTTAGTAAATATTAAATATAAAACTAAGTTAAGCCTTAATAGTAAGTAGTATAAATATAATATAGTAATAAAATAATAGTTATTAATTACTTGATTAAGTTTAATATATTAATAAATAATTTAATAAGTAATCTAAGGTATTACTCTTTTTTTATAAATAAAAGAGACTTTTTTAAAGGTTTTTTCTCTTTTTTTCTTTTTTTCTTTTTATATTTAAATAAAAATTATAAATACCCCTTTCCCTTTTTAAGTTTAATATAGGGTTATTTTCGTTTTTATATTAAAGCTAATTTAAACCTTTAATATTATATTAATGTTAAATAATAAAGAAAATAGTTAATTAATTAAAAATTAAAGGCTTTTTAATAAGTTTTTAGTCTCTTTTTATATTTACTTAAGCCTTAACTTTAATTTATATAAAGTATAAAGTAAATATACCTTTACTCCCTTTACCTTAATAAAATAAAAGACTTTAATATATATTACTATAATTAGTTTAATAAATATTTAACTTAAACTTATAGTAAAGGTATTATAACTAACTTAGATTATAAATATTAGTTTAAACTATTATAAATATATATAGCTTAATAAAGTATATTTAATAACTTTTTAAAGTTTAATATAAAGCTAAGTTAAATATTAATTAAAGTAGGCTTTACTTAACTTAATAGTAGTTTATAATATAGTATAAAAGGTCTTTAACTTTTAAGTATAATATAATTTAAACTATTTTATAAAGTTTAATATAAGTTTAATTTAACCCTTTAATAAAGATATAATAGTAGCTAACTTTATATAATATAATTTATATAAAGTTATTTAGTAAATAACTTCATACTTTATTAATATTAAAGTAGCTTTAATATAAAGCTTAAATTAAGCCTTTATTATAATTATTATATATAATAGTATTTATAAATATAAAATACTAACTTATATAAGCTATATTATTAATATATTAAAGTAATATAATAAGTTAATAAAGTAGTCTTTTATAAAAATAATTAGTATTTATAGTAATATTATATTAAAAAGAAGTAAAAAAAAAAAAGAAAAAGAGAAAAAAAAGAGAGAAATAAAGGGAAAGAAAAGCTAAAGTAAAGGCTATAGTAAAAGCAAGATAGAGATATATAAATAGCTTTATAAATAGCTTTATAGCTATTAAGTTAAAAGTTTTTTTTT
>SRPY01000745.1:0-16837 GCA_018360145.1 Claviceps africana
GGGGGGGGGGGGGGGGGGGGGGGGGGGAAAGGTGAGGCATCGTTGGCATCGTCGGCATCGCTGGCATCAACTTACACTCTGGGCCGACACCACGCGGCAGGCGGCCAGCAGCCACAGCCGCGGCCGTGAGGGAGGAGATGGCGCCCAGCAGGACCAGGGGGCGCGGCTGCTGCATCGTGAGCGGTCCTGGTGTTGTGGATGAAGGGTTCTGCTGCTTCGATGAGGTGCGACGGCGAGGTGCGGCGGCGAGGTGCGGCGGCGAGGTGCAGCTCGGCTTCGTTCAATGTTGGTTTGGTGCAATGGTGCAATGTGGCCCGCTCCATGCTCTCCCCTTCCTCCCCTTCCCCTTGCCGAGCTCGAGGCGTGGGACATTGATCGGACATGGAAACCTGGGACCCACCACGGCCACGTTGAATGGTGCCTGGCCGTTCCGCGGTTCCACAGTTCCACGAATCAAATCACAGACACCGCCGGTGTGGAGGGGTGGAGGGGTCCATCCAAGCCGCCCCTCATGGATAAAACTTTGAGCTGTGAGCGTCGCGAGACTTCTTTCCGTTTCGGCTCCGGCTTCACACGCATCGTGCATCACGCATCACGCATCACGCATCACGCATCAACCCACGACTCTTCCACACGCACAAGCATCACCAAACACGTTCCTACGAGTAAACCCCCCCAATGGCTCCTTCGCAGGACACCCGCGCCCTGCAAACGCTCGACGCCCTCGTCCAAAACGCCTCCGAGCTCCTCACACGACTCCAATCCGTTCTCTCCGAGCTCCAAAGCAACGCAGCCTCCCAGCAACACTCCTCGCCGGTCGATCCCAACCTAAACGCCCTCTCACTCGCCCACGACTCGGCCTCTCTGATACGCGCCCATGGCACGAAAATCTCTCTCCTCATCATCAACGAGCCCTTTACCCCGAGCGCCATTTCCACGGTCCTGCGCGAGCTGATGGCAGGACCTATCCCGGGACTCGCCTCCTCGGCGCAAGCCTGTACTTCTGCGCAATACACCGGCATAGTCCACGCAGAAGCGGCGTCCAAAGCGAGGCGGGTCCTGTCGGAACTCCACGAGCTCGTCCAGAAGATCCCGAGAGATGGCAAGATTCTGTCCGAGGGGAGCAGCAGGACCGGTTTTGCGGCCGGCGAAAAGGGCAGCCTCCCCGCCACGGGCTTGCTCTGGTCCGCGTGCGATGAAGTCATCAGCTTGTCCAAGCTGGGTGTCGGTGGCATCATGGCGAAAAAGGTCGAGCAGTGGAGGGACACACTCATCGACATAACGGAGGAGTTGAAAGAATGGGGTGAGGAGGAACCCGACGACGACGACGACGATGACGACGACGCCGACGACGATGACGACGACGACGACGATGACGACGACGACGATGACGACGACGACGATGATGACGACGGGCACAAAAAAGAAAACCCTCAAGACGACGTGGACCACCTGGCTAACCACCTCACCGCCACCTCCCTCTCCCCGCAAGCCCTCCTCGACCAAATCATGGACTCCCAACCCCCGATCCCCAAATCCGACCCGCACCGCATCCGCCCCCGCCTCGAAACCTCCCTCCAGCGCCTCCGCCTCGTCACCCTCCTCTACCAAGCCTTCACCAAGCACCGCCTCAGGAAACTCCCCCCCTTCCCCGCCCCTATCTCCTCCAACATCCCCTCCCGGCTCGACGAAATGGCAAAGCTCCTCGCCGCGCTGCCAGATCGCTTCGGCGACCTAGCCTGCGCCTTTTACGACCTGCAGCCCGACGAAATCGACCGTGTCATGACCCAGTGCTTCTCCGACGCCTCTACCGCGGCGGGGGTGTTCGCCAAGAACTGGGAGGGCGGCGCGGATGCCTTTTCCGACTGGGTCGTTCGCTTCCAGGGGGAGGTCAAGAAGACGTATCCCCTAGGCTAAACCGACCACCTTATCGGGCTTCTCCTGCAGCGTCTGCGGCGACGGGTCCATCGTGACGGCAACATGGATTGATGAAGAGCACGCTGCACCGTGCTGACGGTGGAGATTCGGCGCACATCTGTGCATGTAAATGTTATATCCTCGGACCCATCGTATAGACCATGTCTCAATTCATACGTCTTTCTCGTCAAGGATATGCTTTCCCGGCACGATTTCTTCACGAGATGTATTCCCAGAATGCCACTCTCCCGTGTCCCCTCATCTTTCCCATTACTAGTCGTGTTCGAGAACCATTCCTCTTGAGGTGCGCATACCCAGGACACTAGCTCAAGACCATGTTCTCCCATCTCCCAGGTGGCATCCCCGAATACCGTTTCCTTTTGGGATGCACTCCAGAGAATCTCAAGCATTACGCAGAATAGTCCCCTTACTATTCCGTCGGAATCACTTCACGGGATCCCTTGTACTTGGGCCCCGGATAAACACTTAAACGGATAATCAATCGAGATCATTACGCAGAACAATGTCCCTTTATATAGAACCCAATAATCATTAGCATCATGGTACCAGAACGTCCCTAACTCATATTCCGACTCCCTTAATCACGACGTCAAGATGATCCCGAACAAGTCCCCTCACAAATCAGCGACATCCATCCACAATCGCGAGCTTTATGACGCACCTCTACCACACTACCAACGCGCGCTCACGCAACGCAAACGGACGCCACATTCCGTCGTCTCGCATCGATTCAATTTCCCTGAGCAAAATAAACGCTTGTAATCACATTCTCACGTGCCCCTTTCTCGTATTCCCACACGCTGCCATCGATCCGTCTTGGCAGAACCCTTACGGGCAGACGCTCCGTACACCAAGAAGAAGAAAACAAAAAGCAGAAAAATAAACACATAACATAAACACATAAAAAACGCTGTGCCCCCTCCCCATACGTCCACCAGAAAAATGTCAAAATAAAATAAAAAAGTATCATCTGCTCAAAGTATCTTCACCATCCGTGACGCATTTCGTATCTGTTCTTCAGACGGGGCCGTCCTCGTTTATTTTGCCTGGCCCCGGAAACCCCGACCCCGGACTCCTAAACGCCGCACCAATGCCTTCCCTCGTGCTACCTCTTCTCCGGCGATGAGAGAAGAACGTCGGTCGACAAACCTCAGTGTGACAGGTTCGCTGGATGCTCCGTGATACTGGAATGTCCGAGCTGCTTAGTCTCGCCCGGAGCTACATCGTCAATAGGCATGGGAGTCCCAGGCGTGATTGTGACTTGGGGCGGCGCGAAGCTGCCGTTGTCGTCAATGCCGAGCAACGTTGGCTCATTGCTTACGAGTCGTGCTGGTCGTTTTCGCTCAGTCGTTGTCTCGCTATGCTGCGTTGTTTCCGAACTTTCCACGTGTTCCGTTTCCACGCCCTCTTTTTCGTCCTCCTTGACCTGCGAAAGAGGCCGACCTGCTACGGTTTCCCTCGCACTGCCACCATGACCACCATTGTCACCGCTGATATCATCTTCGCGAGTAGCTTCAGCTCCCTGCCGTGTTGACCCGTCGTCAAGATTGACGCCTACCAATTCTGCCAAGCTGCGGAAATTGAATAGAGGCTCGCTACCCGTGTCGTACTCCGCATCAGTTCGAGATCCTGCATCGTCTGCGCGAGTAAAAGCAGGACTGGAACAGCTTCCGGGTGGTGTGTCCGCCAAGGAAGACATGAGAGAGGAGGTATTGCTCATCTGTCGTAAATGAGGGTTATCTCGAGAGTCGCCCCCAGGGATGGGAAGAGAACCGGGCAAAGCAGAGCTTCCTCCGTTTGATGTGTCTTGACGCCCACGATCCACGCCTTTTCCTTTCCCAGCAGCAGCAGACTCATCTTTGCTGTTTGGCTCTGTACTTGACGAAGCATCCGTTCGTGCAGTCTGGAAGGCGCCTTGTACGGTTGCCTCGGCCCTCAAAGTACTCGCTCCACTATTGCCGCGCCTCCGGCCGAGCCCAAGGGAAAGACTACTTCCGCTTGCGCCACTTAGATTCCCCCCGTAAGGATCTTTACTGGCTTTTTTCAGAGCCTTCTTCTCTGCCTGCTGGCGCTTCTTGGCCTCCTTCCGCAACACCTTTTCTTCTTTTCGCTTTCGCTCTTCCTCGGCAGCCAGGGACAGACGGACAGCTTCCATAAACATCATATCCTCAAGCTCCTCCATGCGAGATCGACGGCCACCATCTGGAGCCCTTGTCGTATGTCCGCGTTCATCGACGTCTGGGTCAATTTGACCGGCACTCATGCTGTTGTTGTGACCCGACTGCTCAATGCCCGGGGTATTGGTACCCGTGCTTCGGCGACCAAATCTTCCGGGCCGCAAGATGGATCTGCTCTCCTGCGCCCCTACCAGAAATGCTGCTGTGTGCAGGGCTGTGGCCGCAGCTGCACGCCGTGCTTGATGAGCACGGGCAGCGGCGAGCTTTGTGGCCCAGTCTGGTCGTACGCGGTCAGTCGTGATAACATTGGGTGCCGTGGCAGACAAGCTATGAGTTCGCCGTCGGCCCGTCTGCGGCGGCAATGGCGGCGAGAGAGTGGAGTTGAGTGAGCTCTGGGACGACATTGCGGTCGCGGAAGCTGGGTTCGAGATGCCTGTCGAAAAGACCAGACCTCTTCGGAAAGGAGGCGGGTCGTAGGTGACGCCGCACTCGGCTTGTTGACAATAAGGACATGCTGATGGTTCCGAGATCAGCATTTCAGGTGGATCTTCCGGATTAAGTCCTTCGCTTGGATCGCGCGCTTCGCCATTGGGATGGTGCTCGGGCAAATGAGGATCGGATCGCTTGATTTGGACAAAACATTCGCTGCAGATAGGCTGATCACAGCAGCGAGTTCGGTTCAGGTAAGGGGGGTAAGATAAAAAGCAAATGGGACACTCGGCAGCTTCCTTGTACAGGTAGACCTCGATCGGTTGGCCGTTCACAAACGGTTCATGGGATAAGAGGATTTCTTTCGGTGTCAAGTCGGTCGAGGAAGCATTGCGGGAGCCCACATTCAGCGTCGCAGCCAGAGCCTTGGCTCTGGGCTTGATGGACGAAGTCTTTGAAGGCGCCGCCGTTGTTGGGGACGGGAGAGACGAGCCAGGCGCAGAGCCACTGCGATCTGAGGCGGCGGATAACGTCCTAGGACCCATGGGCACCGTCAGAATCTGCGAAGGCTGACTGCTTGTATTACTGTTCCGAGGAACCGGCCGCGGCAGAAGTTCAGGATCAGGCGGTGCATCTGCCGGTGGTATAGGCAAACCACGAGCTGCAGCCACGAGTTGATGCTCTGTCCAATTTTCCGACCAATCGTTGAGCCCCCGCCAGAATGGAGCGAGCTTTCTTTCAATCTTGATCGGTAGAGACAGACCGGTCAGCACAGGATTCGATAGATTGGGGAACTCCCATGTTCCAACAAAAACAACAGCGACGGAAAAAAAAAGAAAAGAAAATAGGAGGGGGCGAGGCAGGCTGCGAAGGGGGAATACCTGAAGTTGTCGGACCACTGGCTTGCAGAAGTCTTCAGTTCCGGTATAAACTCCCATGGTGACAAGGTAACCTCCGTCCACATGCTCTTCGCGGATACTTCGCTCTCGCTCCTTGGCTCTGGCAAGGCGTTCCTTTTCTAATTTTCGTGCTTCCCTTTCCTGCTTAGTCTCACGATGCTCAAAGGGAGCATCATGACGCTCGCGGCCATGATCACGAGATGGCTGCAAACTAAGAAACCCTCCTAGATCGGCGCGGCTTAGGCGGTTTCGTGATCGTCCACTATCATTTCGCCGTGAGTCGCCAGGACGGTCGGCCTGGTCGCCAGATCGAGACTCTTTTGTATTTGAATTTCCCATGGTGGCAAGAACGTATGAATGCAGATGCCTTGAACTGCCACTCTACCTCACCTTTCCAGGTCGGAAGTAAATGGCAAATAAGCAAGCGTTCAATTAAACGACAGAAATAGCTGCTTATAGTGGCTGCTGAACAAGTGAGCGAGTCTGAAGTCGAGCGACGTGTTGCGAGCTGATCGAGGAACGTGATTCTATCGGCGGGTGCACCGGCAAACTAAACAACATGACAGTCAGTCGGCGGAGTCGCAGGAAAAGCACTTGACAGCGGTGTGTTTTGCATCTTCAGGGAACTCGCGGCATTGCAAGAAAAACCGGAGAGAGACATGGATGGTACTATGCAAGAGGAACGAACCAGGTGCGACACAAGGATTACTGCTCAAGTCGGGTTAGACTAGGACGCGGTCGCACGAGAAGACATGTCGGTAATCGACAAGATAAGTTGATTCCAGATGCTTGCCCCGTCTACAGTGTAGCAATCGAGAAATGACGCTATTATTTGCCAAGGATTCGACAACAATAACCGGGAGAAAAAAGTCCGATTCCGAGTACTGCGGATGGCGATAGCAGGAAAATCGAGGGGTTTCTCCTTCGGACGAGGTTGGGACGACGCGTTGCCAAGCCGAGTGGACCGAGGACGTCAGTCAAGTCGAGCCGGGGAGCGGACGAGCGGACGGAATCAAGGGGGGAGGCGAGGGTCAAGAGGAGAGGATGCAGGAGTGAGATGTATATGAAAAAGAAAGAAAAAAAGAAGAAAAAAAAAGAAGGATGGTCAGGCGTCAAGGAGGACCCTGCGAGCCGATGCTACCAATGAATAGAAAGAGATGCAAGAGAAATGGGCATGGAAAGAGAAAGCAAGTCACCACCAAGGTGACTGACGACTGGACTGGAGCGGCTGCCACACCATTTGAGCTGTTGGAGCGGCAGAGTGGGTTCGTCAGTTTGGACGAGAAGGCGGGCGGAGATGGTGGCGTGGCCAAGTCGGCGGGCAGATGGGGGGAGGGGGAGGGGGAAATGGGGAGGGGAGATGGGGCTGGGGCTGGGGCTGGAGCTGGGGCTGGAGCTGGGGCTGGAGCTGGGGCTGGGGCTGGGGCTGGGGTGACCAGTGACCAGTAACCAGTGGCCAGTGACCAATGACCAGTGGGTCAGCACGGAACCGGAACGACGGGGACCGGATGTCCGCAGTGTGCACAGCACGGTGGGGCTGCATACTACGTAAGTACCTACGTAAAGTACCTAAGTACCTAGCCAGCAATACGCACGCAATGATAGGTAGGTACTTTACCATGGCTGGGACTGGGATGTCTGCTGGTGCTTCCAAGCGCTTTGTTCCTTTTTGCATGTTGCCTTTCAAACACGTTTGCACGACCACGGCAGGCCGCCTACCTACCTACTTCCTACCTACCTACCTACCTACCTACCTACCTAGGTACCTACCTACCTACTCAAGGTATGGGCCGTCTACTTCCAAGTACTGAAAAGTATTCCCCAAACGGCCTTTGTACCCTCACAGCCGGGCCCCGCCACACCTTGTCATCATAAGTCCGTGCTCCCCAATATCCCGCTGCTGCCTCATCGCACCAGACAATACCTCGAATGTGCCGGCCGTACAGCATGTAGCTTTCCGGAAGAAACGGATCCTCGAATCTTGGGTACACCACCGGCGTCATGTCGAAACTTTCCACCCAAGTCCGCAACACGTAGCCGTCGCTCCACCCGAGCCACGTTCCCACCAGACGTGAACAAAAAAAAATTCGACCAGAAAAAGAACAAGCCCGTGCCGGTCTATGAATCAAAGAGTCGCGCATTTGAGTTTCCGCGCGCGGCCGGCCCACAAAATGCATGTGATTTGCACAGCCTACATATGTAAGTAGCAAGTACAATTGGACATGAATGGCATGGAGGAGATACATGTGTAATGTGGACTAGGCTTGAGGGGGGAGTTGGGCGCACTTTTGTCCAACGCTGCCACGAAGATGATGAATAGAGAAGGAGAAAGAAAACGAGGGAAACGGAAAAGGAAAAAAAAAACGGGATAAAAAGAAAATAATAAGAAAAAGCGAAAAAAAAAAAAAGAAAAGGCCGGTTGTGTGACAGGCAGGTCATGTTTCAAATGCAGCCCGTTGCCTTTCCCCGCCATGGTCCGGGGGACTGGGGCTGCTATCTTCCGAAATGCGTCGATCAGCGACCAGCGAAGCAGCTCTGCCGAGTACAACGTGCAGCCCCTTGCACTGGAAGAAATATCCTGCCTTGGCTCTGGCGAGGCATGTAGCTATCCCAAATCTCATTTGGTGCGATGGGAGTTTTTTTATTTTTATTTTTTTTAATTACAAAAAAGTAAAGGAAGGGAAAGGAAAGGAAAGGACGAGTATAATACGAGTATAGGCAGTATGCATCAGAAATATACTTCATATACACACGTACATTGTACATACGTAAATATATATTCAAGAATAAGCCCTAGCTCAAGACGCCATCTTCACCTCATCGGTGCAAACGTACACCCATTCCACGTCATCATAATCCTCCGCTGTCAGGTCTCGATAGCATCTCTAAACTCCGTCCCATGCAGATTCGTTTTTTCTTTGTTCATCGTCAGTTCTCATCTTCTTGGTGCCCAAGCCTGTAACCACTCCCTCATCCTATCCAAATTGCCCTTCCCCGCCTCGGCAGCGGCAATGCACCACTCCAGATCCCAGACCTTCTCCGCAGATAGCTGCTCTGCAAGTTTCCTCCTCTTCTGGCTTGTCTCGTCCACGCAAAAGTACATGTTCCCTTCTGCACTCGATGCCTTTTCCAACAAGGGTTTCACGAGGGGCAACGCAGCAGAGGCAGAAGAGCCCTTGGCCTCCAACCCCGTGTTTGCCCTACCCGTCTTGCACCATTCATTGGTGCAGTGCAGCTTGCCACAGCCCGTCATCATCTGTCCGAGGTATCTTCTCTCGATTCGTCTACGTAGGGCCTTGTTTTCAGGATCGTGCATGCTCACGTAGAGCGGAGCAAAGCAGATTGAGCAAAGGCCCATGTCGTTGCCGGGTCCCTGACCCTGACATGTTCCCGCGCCCATTTGGCCTTTGGGGCCTATTCCGTGGAGCGTTCTTCCACAGTTGGCGTTGCGGCATATGGCTGGCTTGTCCCTGTTGACCTTGTCTAGTTCATGGTGCTTCATATGGGTCTCCATGTCGCGAAGCCGAACGATTTTATCGCACAGATGGCATTCCGTCGTGCGTCCGCCGTCTGCGAGCTCGTGAGCCGTGAGGCCGGAGAGAACCACTTCTGGCGATGGATTGAATGGATCTCCTTCTTGGGGCACTTCAAGATGACAGAAGCGGCAGAGGATCAACTTTCCGGGGCACACAGAAGTTCGGTGTCGCGCGAGATCTACTAGGGAGTTGGTAGAGAAGTCGCAGTCTTGACACTGGCGATCATGATGGAAGACGGCGTCATGTTTGGTCTTGCTGGCGTGTGTATTACCCTCGGCCGAGTCATGGGGACAGTGCCAATGACCGCGCCACTCTTCAGAGCCCTTTTTGAACACGCCGTGGCAATCTGGACAGGAAATATTGTTCCTTCTGCAAAAGCTCTCGTGAAGAATCATGGTTTGTTTGGGGACCCACTGCTTACAATGGGCGCACTGCTCTTCGTTCTGGCTATGCTCTTCCCTGTCCAGCTCGGTCTTGTCGACGACGGCGTGGCCATTTCGTGATCCTGATTTAGCCCTTATCGTGAATGATGCGGGCTCACTTTCACGCGTTGTCCCAAAGGAAGAGCCATGAACAGAGATGAGTATCGACTCGGCATTGTCCAATTCGCAGTTGGACGGAGATATCTTAATTGTTTTGCTGCCGTGTTCTGCAGGTGAAAAGTCTCCAAATACATGTGTTGTTTCTCTTGGCATCGCTCTTTGCCTTGACGATCGCGGGGTAACAAATAAATCCACTGCGTCCTCTTGTGTGATGCCACTAACAGTTATGGTGAGAATTTGGGATCGATCCCAGGATGGCAGCACGTAGTCGATATAACCCCCTGCCTGGACCGTGCCGGCTATCTCGTTCCAAATATCAAGATCGCCACCATTTGAGATGCCGCCGGAGAGCTCATTCTGCGACTGCGCCATGATGTGGCGCAATGTTTCTCGAGCTTGTTCCTCGTTTAGCGCCTCGATATCAACCTCCAAATCCGTGTCGACGACACATATTCCGTCGCCCTCGGGAGCGAGCTTGTCTAGCAGGAACTTGAATGTTTCTCCTCTGACACCGTGTACCGTCAGAACCGAGTTCTTGGTCAAGCAAGTAAAGTGTTCTCGAAGGTGTCGCTCCAACAATGATTTCCAGTCATCTGGATTGTAGCCCGCCTCGAGGGGTCGCAGCCTAACGTAGGTTCCTTTCGGCACCAATGCTGCGTGAACGGCTAATTGCATCGAATTTGACGAGATCGCATGGGCACCCCCATCGTCGCGGAGGTCGATAGCCAGGCTGTCGGAAGACCCATTTTCAGTGTCTTTGCGCGTCAGCTTGTGGAAATCTATGCCTAGAGCTTCGGCAAGAAACGAGCTCAGCCCTATGGTTCCCTCATCCGCCGAAAATTCTCGAATACCGGCAAACACGACGCTTCCGTTCTGTGCATTTACGAGCCGGAACGTCAGCGGCTGTGGTAGTTGCTGAGGCTGATCGACGGCAGAATCGTTCGAACGGTACGGGTTCGAGGGATCCCAGGCAGAGAAGCTCGAAGCCGATGGTGGCTGAGACTGCGCGGCTACTAGAAGCTGTTCTAATGCAGACGGAGGGAGAATTATCTTGTCTCCAGAGAGCTTCTTCACCGAGGTCGCCTCGGGGCGTAGGACGTGAAAAGAAGCAGACCAGCGTAATGTTGGTTGCTCCGTCATGTTGTTGCCGAGTGGTATTTTTTTGTTCGTCTTGTCTTTAGTCAAGAGCAAGTGCCCAGGATTTATGACGTGGGGTGCGGGACAAACGATGAGTCGGTCGCCTAGAAAGGTGAATTGACGCACGGGAGAAGGGAGAATTGGGTCACCACATTTTCACATGGATAACTCTTGTCATTTGTAGGCACTCTTCGAAGTCAATACGGTTGAACAGACGACTGCAGCCATGTGGTCCATGGTTTTTCAAGCGTATCAAATTGAGACGAGGCGAAGATTCAATGCTCAGTCAGCGGATTCTGCCAACTTCCATGGTTTGTAACGAGCGGGGGTTGGTATGCCACGGTCACGTGGACAGCCTTGTCATCGATAAGCTACAACGAACATCGGTGCATGTCATTGTGGTTTCCACGTTCATCACAAGCAAGCAATCAAGCAAGTCTGCGACTACGGAACCGATAAGCAGAAAGACGTGACCAGAATTTCGACGGAACCCAAGCCACGGCTCCTGGTACCACAAGAAGCGACGGCTCGTAGCGAAATGTAAGATATACACTACCACCAGTGGTCACGGAGATATTTGGACTCTTGGCAGAGTCTGTTCTCGCAGATGGAGTAGGATCGCGCAGTCTTGGCCCGTTTCGAAACCATCACGGCCGACGGAGAAAGGTGGTTTGCTGGAGCCTGGAGCCTGGAGCCTGGAGCCTGGACGGAAAGCAGGATTGCGAAAGGAGCAAGGAGAGCAACCACGCGTCCTTGACTGATGTTCAGAATCACGTAGACGGAACACCGATCTAGCAGGGCGACTCGAGAAGGCCTAGGAGGTAGTTGGTTTGTTGGCCAAAGTTCAAAGCTCACTTCACACCAACCACGTCATCGTCATGGGGTGCAGACAAGGTGCATGCATACATTAAGTACCAGGTAGGTGGTGTGTGAGACCCGGCCAGTGCGTCTCCATGTTCCACCCGCCCACGCCAGCACGTCGAAGGGACACGCACAACCAGCACATTCGACTTCACCTTCAGTCTGGACCCGACGCATCCGCATCCGTATCCGCGTCCGCGTCCGCGTCCGCGTCCTCCTTTGTTAGCGCCGCCAGTGGAGCGTAGCTTGCACGGCCCGCCTGTCGCATCCTGGTTGAGGCCAGACTCATGTCCACGTGGGCCGATGAGCGTCACACGTTGCCTGGATCGCTCCTTCCGTTCGGCGAGCACCCATGCCACCGTTCATTTATTTATTCATTCATTCAATCATTGAATCCTTCCTCCTCCATTTGACACCTGAGGCGCCATGTCGCCACTAGGCTAAATACCTTCGAGGTAACTGGAACTTGGTCATGGTCGTACACCTGCATGGTCCTCGCTTGTTATCGACGTGATTGATCCATGGTGTTGACAGATTGATTATATTACATATTGTATGTGCACCGACCAGCACCCGCTTCCCCGTCATTCCGCATTGCCAACAAGTGCCACCATACGAGACCCCATCAAACAGTCTACAAGACGGTGCCGTCTGTCCTTTTGCGTGTTGGTAGGCGCCCCCAATACCACCCTGGCTGCTGTTTCACTCGAATAAGTAAACTCTTCTACCCACGTGAATTGGACTTGTCTCATCCTCCCCCGGCTGGAAGGGTTACATGAAGCTCACGGTGTGACAGGCTGCAGATAACCTTACGCGGCATCGCTATTTCCCCAACCCATAAGGGACCAAAAAAATTGACCTCTCAATCGGCTAAATCAGCTTATTTAGTGTAGCTAGCCCACCGCCTCCTATCTGTGGCCGGCGCTCTTGGGCCGTCGACACCGTTGACATCCTGAGCCACTACGAGCGAGATACATCAAAAACACACGTCATCCCGCTAGGGTCAGGTCGCTGTTTCTTTTTGAATACTTCCTGGGCAGACTCTACATTGTCTTTTCTTCCATCATCACCTCTCTTAGCCGTTACAAGAAACCTGTTGTTTGCCCGGTTTGACTGTTCAGGTCCGGAGCATCTCTTCATTTGACGCGGCGCGCTTTCGATATTTCTCGGCTCGTGTTCTCTCGTACGTCTTGGCAGCCTGACATGAGCCAAACCACCGCCAAAGACTACACGCATGTACCACTTGAGATCACCACATCTCTGTTCGATGTCCTCCATAACTCTCTGATTCTGCGCCATATTGCCCCCTATCTACCCATATATAGCCTTCTCCAACTTTCAGCAACGAGCAAGGATTTTCAGTCTCTTGTCCGCACCACACCCGGCGTATTTCGTCATCTCGACCTTACGCGTGTGAAGAAGGCCAAACTGAAAACCCACCTTGTCGATAATGGGATAGCCTGGCGCAATGGACAAATAGAGGAGGGCATATCTGATGATGATGCGTGAGTCTATCATGAAACCCAAGCAAATATTACAATGAACAAAACGTTGATGACATAAGAAGCGTTGAATCCAAGCCGTTGACAGGCATTTTGAGTGCCATCCGCCAGCAGAACATCCTCCGAGATGTCCAAACCTTGATCCTTGATGGGTTGGCGGTGTCTGCTGCATTGTGCTACGATATCATTAATGACCCGTCCTATAGCGTCCGTATCTTGTCCATCCGTGAGGTCAAGAACCTGAACCACGCCAAAGTCCGCGAAGCTTTACAGTATGCCTGTCGACCAAGCCGGCATCATAGTTCACCAAGACTGAAAGCTCTCTACGTGTTTGGAACCAAGGAGGTCGCCTCGGTGAAGACAAGTAGCTCGACAACCACGGGCTGGGACCACCAACGTCAGCAAGTATTGCCCGCTTCTTTGATGGAAATAGCGGTTGATGATTGGTGGTGTAGAAGGGGCCCTCTTGTTACACATTCAATTTCGATGGACTGGATCAAATGCATGGTCGCATGTCGAGGACTCGTTGCCTTTGATGCTGTTCTCTGTCAAGGTCCGCGACATGGGAATTCACCCGTGTTTGGGCAATCACACATGATGGCGGACGACGCACCAGCAGCGGCTACCCATGCTATCGGCGGCTGCGACAGCTGTGGGAAGGCACCAGAAGGCCTTGTAATGCAAGAGTCATCTTCGCCTTTCAATCTTCCGCTTCTCAGCCCCGTTCCGATCATGGCATCCTCGGTTCGTGCAGCGACTTATCCAACACAGGCTGGACAACCATTTGCTGCGCGATGCGGCGACTGCTTGAGAGACCGGTATTGCGCCTGTTGCCACAAGTGGTGGTGCGAGACGTGCTACCAGTTACCCATCCAAGGGCAAGCGACTGCAATGAATAACTTCATTGTAGTAGACGAGGAGGACAGCGTGGCGAGTTTTGCACAGATGCTTGATTTGCAGGATAGCGTACCAAAGATCAAGGTATGGTGAGACGTCTGTTTCCAATATTTTTGCCAGCTCAAGCGGTGCCATCATGGCAGAGCACAGAATCTGTTCATGAGGAGAGAATTGAGTGGGGGGGGGGGGGGGGGGGGGGGGGGGGGGGGGGGGGGCGGTTTTGATGCTTTACAGTGAGCGTGTGCCATGCACACGTTTTCGCGACCTCTGTTCTCTCCGTATAATCTGACCTTGATGGATTCCTTGTCATTTCTCAACGGGGGTGTCCATGTTCAGATTCTGAGCTAACGAATTCATACAGAAACGGGTGTCCAAAAGCTGCTGGGAATGTGGTAGTAATGTGAGTCACCATCCGTGGGCCGCAGAGCAGGTTTAAAAAATTAACTTGTGCCAGTGCGATGCGTGTATAAGCAAGACACAACTAGTGTGCAAAAAATGCTGTGCAGGATACTGCATTATTCACAATGAGGGTTCATCTTCGCAATTCGTAAGGCTTTTTTTTTTGGTCTTGTTGATATTGTTATTGACTATCTAATGACTCCATGATAGTGCGACTGGTGTGTTTCACGGGGCAGAGGTTTGGGCCGACAGTGAGTTTTTGCCGAGTTGAAACCAATATCCATGTTTCTCATCTCTAATACAACTACAGAGACTCGAAATCGGCTCGATTGAAGCTTACCAGAAGCAGCATTCCTGCTGACTTGATTCGAAGGAGGATGCGAGACGCGGTGACCAGGCCTCTGATCTGAGAGACGATCGAGCCCGGGAACTGTGGGCATGGAGACGATTTGAGAGCCCCCTTCGCTAGGTCTGGGGGGTGCGTCTTCTGGATCCAGCACCACACCACTCATCCACTACGCACCCATCATCACACATGATGATGCGTTGTTATGACCGACATGATCAAAGCGTAATTTTCTTTGCCTCAAGGCACAACTCCTCTCATCTTTAGCGTACAGCGATCCATACACACCACTCTGGCGCAAAATGTGTCGTGAATCATCATTTGACCTGTATGACAGTCGTTGGCAAATACCATGAAAAGCATGGAGGTGCATGCGAGGTATTGCGGCTGTCGAAACGTTGATCTGAATGCGCCGAGCTGTTTGAAAAAAGATGGCCTGTACAAGATGCATATACACATAAACATGTGTATATGTAGATTTGAGCAAGCACTATTATCGTAGCCATACCCACCTTGTTCCAGCCCCACGTCCCTTTTCTCTCCCGGATTGTTCATCTTTGGCTGCAATTCATCCACTTTTTTTTTAGTTTTTTTTGGCAAAGCTGGACGATTTAAGTAAAATTCAGCCCCGCCGCCAGTTTTTTTGCAATCAGCGTCGAGCCCAGCTCCTCATACTCCTTCTTCGTGACGACCAGCTTCTCAATATTGGCATGGTTGGCCAGGTGTGCAGCTCCATGCCACGTACTGGTGACGGGGTCAGCTGGCCTCGCCACGCGCACGACACAGTCATCCGGAACGCGCTGGACAACCTCCCTCTGCAAGCGCTGAATGAAGCCATCGAAGAGGGTGGTGCCGCCGACGACGACAATGTTGGCCAGCAAGCCGGGCCAGAGACCAAAGGGGAGCTCCTCGAGCGACATCCGAACCAGGTCCGCCAGGCCGGGCTGCTGGATACCCGCGTCGGGAGGATGAAAGAGGAGCTCCGGGACGACGAAGCGCTCGTTGCGCAGCGTCAAGACATCCTGCTCGTCGATGGCGTCGGCGATGCCCGGGGCGGCGGCGGCGGCGGCGGCGGCATACTTTCTCCTCGTCCTGGCGTGTCGGACGGGGTCGTAGTCGAGCAGCGCGCCGTGCATGCGCGTGTGGAAATCGGGCAGCAGGTAGTCCCTGGCGATGCCGGCGCCCGAGACGTGGCTCTCGCGCTTCTCGCCCCGGGTGCCCTTCCAGGTGCGTTCGAGGTCCGACTTGAAGTCCATGCTGACGTAGCAGGCCGCCTCCTTCATCTCGTTGACGATGTAGGTCTCGTTGCGCATGTCGAAGTGGCGGAGGGAGAGGAGCCGCGCGAGGTAGTTTGTCAGGAGCTTGCCTCCCACGTCGAGGCGGCGGACGGCGGAATGCAGCGGCTGTCCACGGAGGAGGGGCGTGACGGTCGTGTGCGAGTAGCCCGAGTCGATGACCATGACGACCTCTGCGGGCGCGTTGGCCGCGATGGGGGCGTCTCTCGAGGTTCGGAAGAGGGCTTGTATGTCGTGGTAGGCATTGAAAGCGGAGCCTGCGCCGAAAAAAAAAAAAGAAGTACAGATTAGTTTTCTGTTTTTTTTTTTTCTTCTCCCCTCCCCCCTCGCCCCCCCTTCTTGAAGATTCCTAGTTCATGAAGAAAAAAGGGGTGGGGGGAAGCGACGGGATACAACTACACGTACCAACACCGCGATAATAACTCTGAAACCCATACTCCTCAAAGACGACCTGATCGCAGTTGGTCTGCAGCACGGGCAACCCATTCGGCGGCTCCGACAAGATCAGCCGCGTCTCGGCAGGATCGCATCCCGCGCCGCCGCCCAGCGCAAACAGCTCCTGGTCCCAAATCTCCTTTTGCGCCTCCCAATTGACGATGAAGCCCCTCTCCACGGGCCGCCGCACCTGAATCTCCCCGTAGTCGCGACACCTCGACAGCTCCGAGCCGAGGTATGTCCTGCGCGACCGGTCACGCGCGATGCAGTTGGGGATGACGCGCGGCGGGGATACGTGTCCGTCGGCCACGACGCCGGCCTTGAGGGTGTAGGCGCCGTTGTCGACGACGAGGGTCCGGGCCGGTCGGGGGTCCGGCGCGGGTTTGGCTTTTCGTCCGCCGGCCATGGCTGGGCGGGCCCCCCCCTTTTTTTTTTTTTTTTTTT
>SRPY01000746.1:0-16810 GCA_018360145.1 Claviceps africana
GCGCCCCCCCCCCCCCCTCTTTCAACCTTTGCTGCGCTGCGCCGACGCCCCGCGACATTGTCCGGACCGAGATAGAAACCGAGAGGGCTCATCCCTGCCCGTGGGGTATAAACAGGGTTGCTAGTCATAGTAGCTAACACGAGTTGTCCTCGCGGCACAACCAAGATCCTCAAAGCAATCGAGCAACATAGACCAAGTGTCGGCAAGTTCAACCTAGTCGAGAAATTGCTCGGCGGTGTAAGTCGATTTCGCTGCGCCTCCCACCCCTTTCTCTTCTTGCTTCCTTTCTTGCCTGATACACTCAAGAAGACCAGTGTCTCTATCTCTCGTCTCTTGTCGCCTGCTGTGAATTGTTCGCGGACCGAGTCATATCGCGCTAACACAGATCCTTGTCGCGACTCAGTGCTCCATTGACGCCACCGGCAGCCCTCTGACTGATGAAGCGCTCGATGCCGCCAAATCCGCTGATGCTGTCCTGCTAGGTGCAATCGGCGGCCCCAAATGGGGCACCGGTGCTGTTCGACCAGAACAGGGATTGCTCAAATTGCGCAAAGAAATGGGAACCTATGGCAACTTGCGCCCCTGCTTTTTCGCCTCGGACGCCCTGGTCGAATCCTCGCCCCTCAAGGCCGACGTCTGCCGCGGCACCGATATCGTCATTGTTCGCGAGCTGACTGGAGGAATCTACTTCGGGGACCGGAAGGAGGATGATGGTTCTGGCACGGCTTGGGACTCGGAGCCCTACTCTCGGCCCGAGATTGAGCGTGTGGCTCGATTGGCCGGCTTCCTGGCCCGCGGTCGCGGAGAGAAGACGGTCTGGTCTCTGGACAAGGCCAACGTCCTGGCCACAAGCCGCCTGTGGCGGAAGGTCATGACGGAGACGTTTGCCAGGGAATTTCCCGATTTGAAGGTTGAGCATCAGCTCATCGACAGTGCGGCCATGATCCTGATCAAAAACCCACGAGGTCTGAACGGAGTGGTGGTCACGAGCAATTTGTTCGGGGACATTATCAGCGACGAAGCCAGCGTTATTCCCGGCAGCATTGGTCTGCTGCCCAGCGCAAGTTTGAGTGGCATCCCGGACGGCAAGAGCAAGTGCAACGGCATTTATGAGCCGATTCACGGTGAGTCCCCTCTCATCTCTCAGCCCGTCCCGATCATCCGCGGGGGTTTCACAGGGCAGGATTGTACTTGTCATTTGGGTTTGATTTGACACCCCACGGCGGCTCGTGCGGGGGGCGATGAGATTTCACGTATTAACGTATAGACCTCGTCACGATGCAGGCTCCGCTCCCGATATCTCAGGCAAGGGAATTGTCAATCCGCTTGGCACGATCCTATCGGTGGCTATGATGCTTCGATACTCGCTCAACCTCGCCGAGGAGGCCAAGGCTGTGGAAGCTGCTGTCAAGGCCGCCATTGACGGCGGATTGAGGACCAAGGACATGGGTGGCCATGCCGGCACCCAAGAAGTCGGCAATGAGGTAGTGAAGCACCTGACCACGATTTTAACCAAATCCTAGACCCGATTTGGCCTTGTTTTTATTAAACAAGAATGTCTATGAAATTGTTGCCTCGACGGACGGCCGGAGTTAGGGCGGGCCAGGGAAGGAGGCAGACAAGAACAAAAAAATTGAAAAAAGGGGAAAGAGGGGGGGGGGGTGAGGGTCCACGGGGATGCCAAAAGCAGCAAATCGGGGATGCAGAACAAGACGTAGGGCGTGCCTAGCCGGTGGCAAGCGGAGAGAGGAGAAATTGTGAATATTTCCTAAAAAGGTGACAAATGAACCCCTGGAGGATGTACATACGTAAATGGTATTATGATTGACCAGACTTTATGGGCCGGTCCAGGCGATGGCGATCCGGAAGTTCCAGGCGGGGGGGGGGCGCTCTGGGGTCGGCGGGCCTCGAGCTTGGAGCCAGCCAGAGGAAGAGGAGTCCGTCTGGTCTGTCTGGCTCAATGTGTTCTTCACTCAGCCTCAATACAGAAACGTGTTCGTTGTATGTATGTATGTTGTGCACACGATGCAGGGGGAGGGGGAAAATGTCGGCCCTGCAAGGCTTGGCAACGCTACGACAGTCCATCTAGATTGGCGAGGAACTCCAATGGGATTGACTGAGCCGAGTAGGAGTTGGAGTCGGACGAGGATCATGACCTTGCCCGCCAGGCTAGCAACCTTGAAGGTGGATTGTGAAAAGATACTCCCCGCTGTACAAGTACACAGGTATGTATATCCAAGTACGTACTGGCTCGCCCATGTACCAGGATTCATCACGATTCGAGCATCTTGTTCTCACGGCTTGGATCATAGAGAGGGGCATAGAGGGAGGGGAAAAAACACAAAAAAAAACATACACAGTGACACTACGAAGTCTCTGACGGAGAAGCAAGCCGCTGCTGCCGACATGACAGCTGGTGATGCTAGCAGGAGGCACCTCTTTGAATCTGTTCCCTTTTCTGGTCTTGTTTCTGTGGCCAAAAAAAATAAAATATGCGGGATATGTCCAGCACACCACATCATGGCAGCTTCCCCTTTTTCTTCCCCCCCCCCCCAATGCACCCCGACACGTCGTTCGCCGTGAAATTCGCCATCCTGACATTTCCCGCCATGACTTGCTCACGAGGACAGACACAGCGCCGGTCGATTTTGCCAGCACGTCGGCGCGAGAAACGGCATTCGCAGAAAATCAACTAGCCACCCGCCTCCCCGCCCATCTTTGCCGCCCCCCCCCCCCCCCCCCCCAAAAAAAAAAAATCCAGGACAGGCCCATACCGGGGAGGCGTGCACCCTTCGGAGGAAGACGGAAAAGGGGAAAGAAACGGCCGGCCCCTCCTCTAATCCCGGCAATAACAAACAAAACAAGACGATTAATAAGAATAATAATACTAATAAACGCAAAAAAAAAAAATCGACGATGAAGGAGCCTTGTCGGGAGGAACGCACCAGGGGGAGCAGAGGCAATGACATTGAAGGAGCAGGGATCTCGATCCACGACCAACTCGCTAGCCCACGTCTCAGATCTGTGTCAATCCCTCCACATTCCCCCGGAAGGACTAAGCAGATGAAGACCGGAAAGGGGAAGAAAAGAGGACGAAAAAAAAAAAAAAAACAGCGTCACGGAGTCTGAACCACGTTTGCTGCTGCGATTCGTGCGGAAATACTTGTTGACGACGGTTCTTGTCCAACGCTCTGGTGCGCCAGGCGGGACGGCCGAATACGACCCCCCCTTTTCGGCTGCTGGACGCGATTGTCAGCCTGAGCTCAAGACCACGGCTGGGTTGGACACTCGTTCGTTCTGGTGTATTCGTGTAGGTTTCGTTGACGCTACACGTGGCTTTGAGGGGGGGGGGAAGCCTTTGTTCCGCGTCTGTGGATTTCGGTGGCCCGGTTTGGGTTTGTTCTTTTCTTCTCCTTTCTCTTTTCTTTTGCCATTCGCGTGGTGGCTTGGTCTGCCCGGGACGTGGGTTGGACCGTAGTGGTTCTCCGTCTGGTGTCGCTGGTCTACGTGACGGAGGCGTGTTTGGAAAGGCGGGACCTTGTTGCTATTACGGTACGGGTATTCCAACGGTTTCTTCTTCTTTTTTTTTTTTTTTTTTTTTTTTTTTGATAAACGAGACTGAAGTCGATGACGGCGTGGGGTTATAAGGTAGGTCCTGCTGCTATGGCCTCGAATCCGGGAACGAAGGAGGCACGACGGGGTTGAACTCGTGGTTGAGTATACCAAACCCGCGACACGGCAGCCACATGGTTACGACTATGTTTTTCTTTCCTTTCCCCCCCTTTCTAAAAGTCCCTTTTCTCTCAGGAACATCTTGTCCCTGTTGACCGTCACGTCCGCTCGGTGTACGCAACGACGCATCTAGTGCGCTGATCCCGCGCGTCTTGCTATAATCCGCCGAGACCAGACGAGACGAATCCAGCGTGTATAAAGGTTTTTTTTTCCCCCCCTTCTCCATCTTGGCTTTTTTTTTTATTAACATTTGTTTTCGAAAAAAGGATTCTGCTCACCAAGAGGGCGAGAGGATGTCCCTTCCTGCAGCCAACGGAGCAGCCTGCACATATTTGCTTTCGGAGTCTCGGCGACCCCGTCCACGACACCCCACGTCTTTGTGCGTGCCCCTTTTCCCCCCTTTGTACATCCGTCCGCGGCGGCCGGGACACGCCCGCCACCGGGTCCGGCCAAGGGGATTTCCGTCTTGACAAGGACGGGGCGCACGTTTGGGGCGGAAAAGCATGGGTGCCGTATATTGAGTTCCGAGTGTGACTTGGCATAAAAGAAGGGGTAAAAGAATAAAAGGGGGGTGGGGGGGGAGGCGAGGGGGAAAAAAGGATTTCTTTTTTTTTAAAAGAAAAACAAGAAAAATCATGAAACAACAGAGCAACAGAAAAAGTGACGTAAATCTCGTTCCATCTCCCAAGCACGTGTTGCATAAACAACACAACACGTCGACCACGAGGATTGGTCACCCCCTTGCTGCCCCGGGTACGTGATACGAATCCGACAACCTATCGAGCACGTTTTTGGTTTCCTGAGCTTGGTTCATGCTTGAATTTTTTTTTTAATTTTTTTTTTATTTCGCTTGTACAAGAGCGTCGTGCCCGGGCGACATCTCGGATGAAAGAGTAAACGCCCACGGACCTTGGCATTCCGTCTTGCGGCACCACCCCATCCACCCCTACGCCTCGTCACACACCTACCCCGAAAAAACAAAGAGCCAAAGAAGAGACATGTCCGAGTGATTCGCCCTCGCACAAGTATCCATTCTACTCCCGGTCGCGACCCCCTAGACGAAGCGGCGAGTCCGACCTTTTTTTTTAATCGCCCGTCCGCAGCACCGCGTGGAGGGCGGACCTGTGCTCTCCGCGGGGGGGGGGGGGGGCCGGGGTCTCCCGTGGATTATTTCTTCCCTGGTCGTTTTGGAAGGGCTTGTCGTGGGATTCTGCTGCGCGGGCTTGTGCAGGTACCCTCGTGTCTCCTTTGTTCCTCCCTTCCTCGGGGTGGGATGTCTGTGGTTTGCTATGAAGAAAGTTGGGGGTGTATTGCTGTGGTGATTTGGGGGCGGACGCTATTGCGAGTAGATGCCGTTGGGTCAGGGGGTGTGTTGACTTGGTGGTTGCGGTTTCGTGCGACAGTTGTAGCTTTTATCTATATATATTCCTGTAGTATAGGGTTGTAGGGTCCATGTACGGAAGAGCAACAGAGATATGTGTCAGGTAAACTGCACTTACACGAGAGGTGTATGTATAGGGTTTTTTTTTGGACCATGTTTTTTATACAGTGGTACTGGAGGTGTTTTTGATGCTCTTTTGGATGCTCCGGTATTTTTGTTCTTCCTTCTCACATTCTTGTTCCTTTTCCTTTTATGCTTTATTATAGATGGTTCTTATTTTTTTATAATAATCCAGTCTTTCTTACTCTTTCTTACTCTTTCTTACTCTTTCTTACTCTTTCTTAGTCTTTCCTACTCTTTCCTACTCTTTCCTACTCTTTCCTACTCTTTCCTACTCTCTCCTACTCTCTCCTACTCTCTCCTACTCTTTCTTTCCTAGTGTTTAACTGTTTATTTTCTCGCATTACCATTCGACATCTATCTCTTGTATTCATTTTCATCCATGCCTCATCTTCATGTTCTCCCTCGTCGTCTCATCTTGTTTTCCCGTCCGATTGCTGTGCAGAACCAAGTCGATGGCGGTGCCACGCCATACGGTAGTGGTCATGATATACACATACGGTACGCGGCCTCTCTTTCTTGATCTAGTCCCTTGACTATCACAACGCCATTGCGTGGCTACGGCGTATCTTGCCCGTCCGCCCGCTCCGCCTATTCGGCCCACGAAGACCATCTACGAGTGTACATCGTCACGGGTGAAGTTGATCAGGCGACCCGCCGTATGCTGCACCTGCGCACAATCGGTGTATAAATTGCAGAAGCCCTCTTGGGGGGCGATAGGCTAGATCCATCTTAGCATCGGCTTCCCAGGTTAACTGAAGTACGACCCCCCAACCCAGCTGAGCTGCTCTTGAAAACCCCAGGTGGTCTACAGACTGTATGAATTACAACTCTATTGGCTGCATTGCTTTCTAGTGCCTACGCGTGGCCCACACATAGCCCACCTATGCCTTGCTGTTTTCTGAGGCCATACTGAATTGAATTGATGTCAAAAGGCCCCTATTAGGGGTATCGAATATGCCTATAAAGGCTGCGCGCGATTAACTAACTTCCTGTGGATGTCTTTATTAGATGACAGTATGGGTCGGTACGTAGCCTTCTGCGCACCAAAGGGATAGACTGGGTTTTATCCGCTTTAGCCAGTCAAAGGATTTAGCCAGTCAACGGTTTTCATAGATATAGTGCCCTATCGCGTTACAGCTATTATAGCCGCCAGTACTGGATATCCTGCGCCATAGCCTAGCCACATTTTCAGTGTCGAACTCGGGATGCGCGGGGGCTAGTGCCCGATGGACGGGCCATATATCTTGCAGTTTACACACCATCTGAGCCTATTTACAATACTACGCGTCCAGCTCTGCTACACAGGCTAACAACCAAGCCTCTCTCAACTGACCAACGACTGCTGCCCACTTGATCAAAAAAAAAACCCACCCATTCCAAAAAATTCGAACAACAAAATCGCCTTCACAATGCAATTCTCTACGTCTGTCGCCCTGGCCGCCGTTACCTTCTTCGCCGGACAGAGCCTCGCCGCCAATTGCTTCTTCTCAGATAGCACCGACGATGCGGATCTGATCCCATGCACCAAGAGTACTGAATATATGGTGGACAAGTGGACGTGTGGCCCCTACGGGGCAATGTTGATTTCCAGTACGGAGACAACGCCTATATCACCGCCGGACGTTGGGACGTCTCTTTTGTTATTGCCTGCCGCAACGACAAAGGCACCCGACGGGGAGTGTTTTGTGAGGCAGGAGCTAAACACATGACTCCGTTAAACTGCCCGACTTATAGTCATGACGTCTTCTACTATCGAAGCCCTAGGCCCTAGGCTTTATCATGAGATGCATATCTAGGGCAGCTTGGGCGCGAGAGGTTCATTGAAATGCGTGACTGGATAGGGGTTTGTGGGCCGGTGAAGGTTGCGTCGGAAATTGCGATTGTATTTAACCTTATCTCTATAGGCTAATTAATAGCCACTTAAAAGATCCGCTTTAATTTAGACCAAGTCCGTAAATGTGGTTATGCGTATCCGCTAAGAAGAGAGCTTGTACCCGTCCATGTACATGTACATGTACATGTGCATACCAATAACCTGCCGGTAAAATCACGGCTCCTACGGGCGGCGCAGAGCGAGGCTCGTGGCTGGGTGGGAGGACCGGGCGCGTTGTCAGTACCAAGTGTGGCCAATCAAGATGGCCTCTTCCAGATGCCTTGCTGGCTGGTCGAGGGCATCGCGTGGATAAATCAACGACTCTTGGGGCACCTCGGCCGTTTTGCGAAGGTGCCGAGTTGCTTCTTGGTGCTTGTGCCCAGCCTGTCGGCATTTGAGCCGACGCTTCCCCCCTCTCGTCGTCATCGTGGCTGCGTTGTACATTCTCATCCTCCATCCATCATCCCATCCATCATCCCATCCATCATCCCATCCATCATCACCATCCACCATCCACCATCCACCATTCAACCACCTGTTGCACTAAAAACAACGGATGCCATCACATCACATTAACTAGGTAGTGCTACTAGGTGCCCTTGTACGGCAACACCACAAACACGTCTGGTCCTGTGGCGATTTCGGTGCAACAATCAGACAAGACGGAAACACCTTCACCATTCACCCTGGAGAAACCCGGCACGACTACCCTTTGCCCTTGGAGGCTCGAACGACCCATGTTTCCCGACCCGTGACCCTGGTCCCACCTACAAGTTCACAAACGACTGCCCCAACGCTCAGTTCCAATGGAGGCAAGTGCCGTACCAAGATGATGGACAGCGAGGAGAGGCCGCTGGGCAAAGGCGAATGCATGTAAAGTAGAAGTTGTACAGACTCGTTTGGAGCCAAATTGCCCAGGCACCGACTCGTCCAGAAACGTGCGTCGTGGCGGGATTCCCAGCTTCCCCATGGCCCAATCTCGCCATCCGGTCCGGAACCATGGGTCGCGCCGCCCTGGTATCCAGCCCGACGTTTCCGACACGTCGCCAGAGAATCCCCCCGTTCCTATATGTTTCCCACACAGAACAGACGGACATTGCCCCCCGTGCCCGTCCGGACGTCGCCCACCGTGTTTGACAGACACTCGCCCACGTCCTACCACGCGGCGCTGCACCTCCCGGTCCTCAAAAGCCAACCTCCCAACCTTACGCCAGCAACCAAAAAGGGGGGGGAAGAAACGAAAACAAAAGAAACCGGCTCCCGTCATGTACCTCTCTACACCCGCCGCGCTGGCCGCCATCACCCTCTTGGCCGGGCAGACCTTTGCGGTTTGCTGGCTAGGATTACCCTCCTCCAGCGAAGCACGAGGGAAACCAGCCCGATGTGTGGAATCGAAATCTAGCCCGGGCACCTGGACGTGTGGCGACTCCGTGGTCCAGCGTGCACTGAACGCATTCTCTATCACCTCGCAATCCTCCGTCGCCATCATGCAACGTTGCAAGGGAGATGCTAGCATCAACTTCTCCATGCAATGTTCCGGTTCCAACTATCAGGTCTGGCGCTTGAACTGCCCGGATAATGGCCCCATCATCATGACGTGGTATGCCTATGAGCCGGATTCGGAATAAAAATCAAAAAAAAAAGAGAACGGGGAAGGGCTAGTTGCTGAGGAAGGGGGCTGGGGTGGCATGGAGGCCGTTGGCGCGCCTTCTCTCTTCTCTTTCTCATCTGCTTTCTTTGTCGTCTGCGTACATGGATCATTATACCACGTCTTGCGTTTTCGTGTTTTCCCGCGCATGCGTCTGTCTTGATTCTGTGCCGCGTCAGATTGTGCCCCCGAGGAATGTGCATGCCGCCCGCAACCACGGGGAAAGAGGTTTGGGCCATGACGCAGACCAGAATGATCAAGACATGCATGTACAGTACAAGCCCCGGATGATTTTACATGGATGTATCATTTGCATCGTTTTACCCTAGCTATGGCAAATCAAAAGAAAAGTTGAAGAATAAGAGAGAGAAAAAATCATCAACCTTTTCGCGACCAAGATTCCAACCCCATCCGCTGTTTCGTCGTTTCTCCCCGAGCGAGCGCGGATCCGTCCAGCACCGGTCTTAACCGAAGCGGTATACATATCATCCACGAGCTTAACCGGCCGAGTGATGAATGTACTCGATGTACATGAGCATGCAACAGTATGTGCCATCCGTCAAAGTTGGCCGCCTGCTCGCCTCGTGCCTCTCTACTACATCGATGGTAGGATGACTTTGCTCCAACACGTCAACGCCAGCCCACATCCCGGTTGCATATGGCGTCCATCCCCCACGCCCCTGTCTTCGTCAATGAGACCGCAGGCGAGCAGGCGGTCCCAATGACGACGTTCAGAGCGGTCTCGGGGAAATACACGAGTCCTCTCCAGTAGCGCCGTGTTTGAGTGTTTCCTGTGGTTACCGGAGACCCAATAGAAAGGGAGGAAGGAGGTGAAAGAGGGGGGGGGGGTGAGAGAATATGCAGATCATCTGTTTGATATGCCTTTTCCTCCTTGGCTGCCCTTTCTTCCGGATGGCCCAACACTTCATGAAGTGATCCGGGTCCCGGGCCCTGCTGGCGCAGCCGTTCCGCAAACCATGTTCCCTGAGACGATGCCAACGGCAACGGTGACAGCACCTGCGCTGCCGCGCCCCCTTCTCATGTACGCAACACATGGCACAGCAGGCTGACGGCGCGTCGGCATGCCGCCTGTACCCGGCTCCTCGAGGCCTCGACATCCAAAACATCACAGCAATGGTCCAGGACAAGTCACTCGGCAAGGAAACCAGGTTTTGCTTTTCGGTAGTATCGATATATTTCACAACCGGCTGCGCCGTCTTGGCGCCCTCAATCCTTGTTGATTCGTTTCCAAACCTCCTTCTCCGCGGCGGCAAGACTCTCGCCGGCCGAGGCAGCCCACTTCTTTGCCGTGTGCCACACGCTTGCATCGCTCTGGTCCTCCTCACGCGCAGCTGCTGACCTTTCATATTGGTTGTAGCCTGCAGCATTCACGTCCTGCCGGTATCCGCCGGCTGGTGGAGAATAGCTTGCACCAGGATATTGGTGCTGAAGTGAGGTTGGGGCATGTCCGGCCGTATCGGCCACCACCATGGACGGTGCCGTCGTCGAAGTTGAGGACCGTGCCTGGATTGGCAGTGATGCTTGAGGTGGCTGGTATCCCATTTGCGGTGGCATGGTAGTCACGGGTGCCACCTGCTGCTGACCCTCGACTGACTCGCCAGCCTTTGGTGGAGGCGGTAGAGCGTTTGGATTCGATGCCGACTGACCTAGAGGCGCAGGAAGGGCACCTGGCTGTGGCAGAGGAGGATTCCCGGACAAGACCGAGCTGGTTTTTGTGGGTGTAGGCGACACGTTGCTTGCGAACGGCGTCGCCGTCTGCTTAGGAAGGGACGGAATCGCTCCGGGCTGCGCAGCTGGTGGATATGCCTCAAAACTGGCAGCTGTAGACGTCTCTGGTTGGTGTTGACCTTGGCCTTGGCCTTGGCCTTGGCCGCCTTTGTCTGCATCGCCCAGAGTTGCAGTCTTTGGTGTGACACCACTAGGCTTGGCAGCATTAATAGGGCTGGAACTATACACCGGGATAAGAGCCATTGCAGAGGGAACCCGACGACGACTCGTTGATTTGCAGTCGGTAGGTTTGTGTTTTGACCAGAGGAATAGGTCTCGTTTTTTTCTTCTTCGGCAGGGTCGCGTCGCAGAATGGGCTGGTCGTGGATGTTCGTGCTTTGGAGCTTCCCGTCAAATGGATATGAGACGGAGTATGCTTTGAACGGACACGAGCGGTTTGCAAAAGAAGTTGTCCCCAAAAGAATTTGGTCGGGGAAGAGAAGAGGATTTTATCCCCCAAAAAAAAGTACCCTTGGACCGGTGCAAAGAAGAAATAGGGGCGTGTGGTTTCGAGCTTTTCAAGCTTGCCTTTCGGTTTTCGGTGTTTTCCTTTTTTTTTTTCCAAACGGTTAATGAAGTCGGGGCGTTTGGCCTTTGTCGCAGGCAACAAAACGAAAAATGCGGGAATGCGGGAATGCTGGAATGTGGTTCACGTCAAGTCAACGTGGCAAGTGACGTCAGGTGACATGCGCCAAATGAGGGAGAAAGAGGAGAAGGGGAGAAAGGAGACGTGGCCAGACCTTGCATGATTCTCGCACGCCGGCCCAAATCCTTGGTAGTGCGTTCCTGAATTCTCACGGCAACTCCATAAAAAAAAGAAAAAGAAAAAAAAAGAGAGAGAGAATGTGCTCTTGCGGAGACGGACGTATGGAAAACAGAAGTTGGTTTCCAAACATGAGACGACTCGGTATATGGCTGCCGTCTGGTGTTGTGATACCTTGGCCAACGATTGTGCGAGACTTTTCATTACAGATCTCGTCGTCTTCAAGCTGCATTCTTACGGCCCGTCTTCTGCTTCATCCTTCCATGGAGAGCTCGCATATACCTACCCACTGCTAGTCCTACATGGACCAATTTTGCCCGAGTAAACATTCTCACGATTGTCAGGCTTTCGTCGTAGCCAGATGTTGAAAAAAAAAACCATCTTCACAGTAAAATACTTTCCAACTATTCATGGGCAGTCCATACTGTCCCTAGCGACGATTATTGCCACTGTAGCAGAAACCAAAATCGTCCCAAAATCGGCTAGGTCGGACATGGGGAGCGCACATCAAGAACAGCGTACGCAAATCGACACTCTTTTTCGTCGAGACCTGTTCTTGTCTTTCCGCAGATCGGAAGCCATTGCAAGTCCGCCCAGCAGGTTATAACCGCCGACATCTCGGGAGACTTCGGGAGTCAAAGGTCAGGAAGACGGAAGAGGACCTCCGGACACTTACAAAGATTTAGCCGCCATGGCGCATCCTGCGCCGGCTCCGTGAGGCGTAGGAAGTGAGGCGCATGGAGCTCGCTCTTGATGAACAAAGCAGACGCGACGTCGGGTTGAGACTGGAGGAAGATGTTGTAGTATCCCTTTGGTGCGGAGAAGTACACTCAGGTACCCCCCGCCTTTCTTTAGTAACTGATTGGTTAGATTAAGGTGACCTTTCATTATATATTCTATAGGCAGTTCTACTCAAGCTTTTTATACTCATAGAAGATACCTTATCTGAGATTTTTTATGTCAACAGTGTGGGTCGGTACACCAAATGTAGCCTTCTTCGCACCAAGGGAATATGGGGTCCTAAGTGCATCCTCTAGCGTGGCTTGGCCACGTCCGATTTTTTGTCCAATAGTTATGAATCCGGGAGGCAATGTACCTATAATTTCTCCCATACGCTAAAGCCCACAAGTTCGAATCCCCTCTCCGTTTGAGTGCGCGAAGACAACCGCGGAGAGGTGTGCGTATATTTAACGCCCGCCACGTCCCGATTGGGCACAGGGAACCGCGGAGGTAACGAGGTAGGAAAAGCACTAATAAGCCAATCAGCAGGGGAAGAAAGGTAAGTAAGAAGGCTAGATGATTCAGTAGTAGGGTACTTGCCCACAAACCGCCGAATGGATGACTCAATCTATATACTGCTCGAGGTGTGGCTTCCCTGTCCTGATTGGCGATTGGCGGCTTTGCGCACTGAAAGACATAATAACAACACATGATCTAGGGCTAGGGGTAGGGGATGTGTTGCAGTATATAATGGGTCCTTTCCTACATGGACATTGCCTTGCACCTCAGCCAAACTTATTCCCTACAACACCTCGCCGGTTCTCACACGACAAGGACAAGGATACCATCATGGTCGGCAAAGTCTCCGAGAGAGTTCTTCTCCGAGAGGGTACGTAAAATGGTCTTTCCTCTGCTTGTTTGCTTGCACACCTTGGACATGGCGAGGCCGAATCTCAGCTGGGACTAACGACGCTGTCAGGGCTGGAGAGAACCGACAATGGTATGAAGCTTTCGACCTGGCCGGACGTTGCCCCGATAAATCAAAAAAACTACTACACGTAAGTCCTCGGCCGCCCACGTCCCCAGATGGACGGATGCCAGAACCGAGCCGATGGGGCACGCACCGAGACTAAGCCGCCTTTTGTGTCCACCCAGTGATTACATGAAGCGGGATGATCAGATTCTCGCTCTGCGGCTCCAGAATGATGCAACACGCGACCGGCTCGTCCAGTCTGCTCGAGACCTTGATCGCAATCTCTCCAAGCCTGCAAATGGAGAGGCCCTTCTCTCTGTTCCAGACCTCGGCGACGAAGACGGTGCCGCAACGCCTGCCGGTGCTGTCGACCCATCGCGCATCATTGTCATCCATCCGGGCAGTCAGAATCTTCGCATAGGCTTCGCCAGCGATGCTCTTCCTCGGACGATACCCGCTACACTAGCCACCAAGTTTCCCCAGACCGAATCGGAAATGTACGAGGCTCTACCGAGGAGACAGTTCGAGGCCAAGACGAGCGACCAGCAGTACGGCGAGGAATGGACCAAGAAGTACGCCAAGTTGTGCAGCGACCTCAAGACGGAAATGCGCGCCAACAAAAGAAAAGTGCTACCGAATTCCAAGGAACTTGTGCAGACGTTCAATCGCCGTACCGAGCCCGAAATCATCGAGAGGCACAACGACCCGTTGGAGATTGACTGGACCGACGTGAAAACGCTGGATGATCCAGAATCGCCCGCGTCTTGTTTCCTCGGCACCGAAGCGCTGCGGGTTCCAGATGAGTCGAACCCCAAGTTCAAGCTTTGGTGGCCGCTGCGCCATGGCTGGTGGAACGAAGACGACTACTCCAGCCAAGAACACCTTTACGATGATTTCGAGACTCTGCTGGACAAGGCGCTCCGACAAGAGCTCGGATTGACGACCAATAGCGAATGGCAGCAGTACAGCTGTGTGTTTGTCATTCCCGACCTGTTTGACAAGCGCTATGTGGAGCAAATTCTGCGGTCGTGTATGACTTGGTTCGAGTTCAACAAAGTGTGCTTTGTGCAGGAGAGTATGGCGGCGACGTTTGGCGCCGGATACACGGGGGCCTGTGTCGTAGATGTGGGTGCGCAAAAGACATCCATCACTTGCGTCGAGGACGGCCTTTGCATCGAGGACTCGAGGATCAACATGAAGTACGGTGGATACGACATTACCGAGACCTTTCTCAAGATGATGCTCTACGACAACTTCCCGTATCAAGAGATCAACCTCCAACGGCGATATGATTTTCTTCTGGCCGAAGAATTGAAGATGAAGCACTGCACCATGGCTCAAGCAGACATTTCGGTGCAGCTCAACCACTTTCATGTTCGCGCCCCGAGCCAGTCGACGAAAAAGTACACGTTCAAGACATATGACGAAGTCCTCCTGGCCCCCATGGGAGTCTTTGACCCATCAATATTCGACAACAGCACTAAACTCCGGGGGCGTCGCAAACTAGTGGAGCGGTCGTACAACGCGTACGATGTGGACATTCCTGATGATCCATCGTCGGCGGCTCAGTTGGCCATTCTGGCTTTGGTGAAGCCGTCCATCCTGTCGTCGGCCACGAATGGCGCATCCCATTCGCAAGAGGTTTCCACACCTAGCAAAGAGAGATCATCGTTCAATTTCCCCGGCAAGGGAGAAAACGGTGTCAACGGAACACCCGCTGAATCCCATACAGGCTCTCCCGCACCAGAGGGGAACGGCAACGGAAACGGCACACCCGCACCATATATTTTTGGCGCTGGCAAGGACGGCTTGAATGGAGACAGTCCTGCCCCGAGTGGTTCCCGTGCCGCTGGGACCCCGGTGCCTGGACAGATGTCCCTCACCTCCCAAACGATGCCGGCGGGCATGTTTGTCGACGCCAATGCACGAAGTCCCGCGTCCATTGCAGCGGAAAGGGATGCCGTGCTTCCCTTAGCTCCTCTTGACGTGGCCATTCTGACGAGCATACAGCATGCTGCCAAGGGCGACGACAAGAAACTCCGAGATTTGCTGGGCAGTATCATGGTCATCGGAGGCGGCTCCAAGATTCCTCAGTTCACCGTGGTATTAGAGGAGAAGATCAAGGCACGGCGACCCGATCTTTCTGACAGAATCCTTGTGAGCAGGAGTGCAAGGGACATGGACGAGCAGGTGGTGGCGTGGAAGGGCGCCAGCGTCTTCGCCAAACTATCCACAAATGATTCATGGATCACGCCGTTTGAATTTGAGCGGCTGGGTGCGAGAACCTTGCACCACAAGGTGCTTTGGGCTTGGTAGACGGAGACTTCGGAGACTTTTGTTTCAAAGAAAAAAAGCAAAGAAAACTGAGTTTGATGATGGATTTTTTTTGGTGTTTTTGTTTCAATTTTTTGTCCTTTATTTCATGTTTTCTTATACCCCTTTGGTGCGCAGAAGGCTACATATACTTAGATACCCCCGCTTTTCTTTAGTAGCTTATTAGGAAGATTTAAGTAACCTTGAAAATATATTCTATAGGTGATTATTACAGGTATATTATAAAATAAGTAGTAAGGAACTTCCGTTTTCTTGTAATATATGTATATATAAGGTACCTTCTGAGTGAGAGTTTGAACTGAATGGCATCAAGGGTCCGTACCTAAATGTAGCCTTCCGCGCACGAACGGGATAATACGGACAACTGGTAAAACGGACATGGGCGTTCTAGCGCATCAAACGGTCGCCCATTCGCAGCATGGGAGGCGGGAAAATACCTACTCAAACGGGAAAGTTTCGGCACCGCCGTGGTGGGTTTTGCTTTGCAAGTATGTGTGACATCAGGGAAGGGCCCTAGCTCCATATGTACATATGTATGTATGTACATATTTCCACCATGCCACGCAAAAACCTCTTGAAGCGACCAGCGTGCCGAACGTGACGAAGCTGACTTGAACGCTGTGTGCTGGCGCGACCATTTCGTTTGGTGGCACGCACACCATGCACGTCCGGAGACGCGACGTGAGGCAAACAAGGCAGCGCGTCTGTCTGGTTATGCCGGCGCCGTCACGTTTTGGAGTCGACGTGGAGCTAACCAAATGTCGTAGCGTCTTGTTTTTAAAAAGCCCCCCCCCCCCTCCCTTCCCCTTGGCCGTGTTCTCCAACCTTGCCGAGCGCAAAACACTGCGTGCGTCATCAACAAAGCACGCTTTCCCGCTCCGCGGCCATGTAACATGTGATTTTCGGTCCCATCGCCTCGCCTACCTCGAGGTCTACTATTTCGACTTTTCTTCGTCATTGTCTTTTTTTTTTTTTTTTTTTTTTCCTCTATCCATTGAGACACCCCCTTCTTCGACCATGGCCGGCCCAGCACGCTTCCTGCCCTTTGCGCCCTCCACGACAACCACGCAGGCGGTGACGTATCTGCTCGGCATCTCCCTCTTCTCCATCTCCTTCCTCGTCTTCCTCAACAGCTCCATCTCCTTTGTCGTGACCGACCTCATCGGTCAAAAGGAGAATGTCGGCGACGTGGTTGGCACGCTTGGCTTCGCCGATGAGCTGGTCGCGCTGGTGGCGTGTCCGGCCTGGGGTCTCGTGTCGGATCGGCTGGGCGTGCGGTGGGTGGCCGCGATGGGATACGCCATCATTGGCATCGCGCTGGGGCTCTTGGTCCGCGCAAGGAGTGTGTATCCCCAGTTGTTGCTCGCGCGCATCTTGTTCGCGGTGGGGGCTTCGGCGGCGTACGTCACCTGGGTTTGTTTGGTTTTTTTTTTTTTTTTTTTTTTTTTTTTTTTTTTTTTTTTTTTTTTTTTTTT
>SRPY01000747.1:0-16804 GCA_018360145.1 Claviceps africana
TATAAATTACTTATTTTATAACTATAACTTTATTTAGGTTTATATTAATAATATTATAATTTTCTTAAATACCCTTAAGGACTACCTTTACTATTTTAAGATTGTTTTTAATATTATTAATAAGGCTTACCTTTATATCTTAGTTAATAAGTCTTTTATTAAATACCCCTTTATTTAGCTACTAAGGTTTATTATTAATATAGATAGCTTTATTAATATAGATAATAGGGTAAAGGCTTTTAAGCGCCTATAAATGCTAACTATACTAGCTAATCTTAAAACCTTTATTAAAATAGTAGGTTACCTCTACGCTAATATACTATAGTTTAATATTTATATTTACCCTCTTTAAAATAAAAAGATAAGTCTTTTATAAAATATTAAAGAAAGGAATAAGATTCTATTTAGCTCCTTAAAGTAAGCTTAAAAATAAATAGTAAAGTCTAAGACCTTTAAACCTATTAAAGAGGAAACTATAGCCTTTAAAAACTTATATAATCTTCTATATATAAAGGTACTCCTTTAGTATTATAATTTAAAAAAACCGCTTTTCTTTAAAGTTAATATATATAAAGAAGGGTTTAGCCTATACGCTTTTCAACTTAGTGTAAAATAGAATAGTATAAGCATTTCTAAAAAAGACATTAATAGTAATAAGTTATAGCTTATTACCTTTCTTTTATAACCTACCTCTACTATTAAAAAACGCTATAGCTTAACTAAAGTAAAGGTTGCTACTATTATATAAAAAATATATAAACTATATAAAATAGCTTAATTTAACCTTACTTCTATTAATATTATAATAGATTATACTTTAGCAAAAGGGATTATTTATTATATATTACTTATAACAATAAATCTTAATAAAGCTAACCTTAAATTAGCAAAAGTTACTAACTACCTTTTGTAATTTAACTTATATATAATTTATATCCTTAAAGTTTTAAATATAGTTTTTAATATATTTTTAAAACTCTTTATTAAACTTAGCTATTAAAAAGTAATAAATAGTAGTATCTTTAATAAACTAAATACCTATATATATTTTAATAAAGACTATATAGTAGAAGTTATAATTAATTTTTAGCTTAAAGAAGCTATATTAATAGAGTACTATATTAACCTAAAGTATAGCTATATTTTATAAAGTATTATAAACTACTGCTAAAAATAATAATAACTTAGCTGCTATTACCTATAAATCCTAATATATAACTAAAACCTTTATAATAATAGATTATTATACTACTAAGACTCTAAAGGATATTGCTAGCTATATATACTCTATAATTATATAGAGGAAATTCTAACTATAGTCTATAATAACCGCTACTACTTTAGTATTAGCTATATAGTTAAGGAGCTAAAAGCAGTAGTTTTTCTAAGTATAAGTAAGTTAATTTATAATTATATTATATACTACTTTATATATAGAGAGAATTCTATATTATAAAGCAGGGCTGCTAGTAAAATACACCTCTTATAAATAAAGCCTACTTCTTTTTATATAATATCCCTAAATTTTATTATTAATATACTAAAGAAACTATTTATTAACATAGCTTAGTTAGTTAAGGGATTTAACACTCTAAATGTTTTATACTTAGTAAATTACTTATTTAGTAAGAAGACTATCCTTATACTAAGGTATAAGATATATATAGTAGAAATCTAAGCTAAACTACTACTTTAATTACTATACCTTATAAATTAAGGCCTCTCTAAAGAGATTATTAGTAATTATAATCCTAAATTCCTCTCTAACTTATAGAAAGTACTATTCTACACTTTTAATATTAAACTCTTTATATTAACTATATACTACCCTTAAACTAATAGTTTAGCTAAAAGAAAGAACTAAACTATAATAATAGTAATTTACTTCTATATAATAACTAGCCTTAATATATTATAAATTAATATCCTTTTTACACTATAGTACTACCTAAATAATATAATAGCTATAGCTATTAGTTATTCTTTTAATAAGTTAGTTCTTAAATATAAGTTACTATTAGTTATAAACCTCCTTTATAGTATAGAAGATATTAGCTTTAACTTAAAGAACGCTAACTTTATAGTCCTTAAATATCTATATTAAT
Organism: Claviceps africana; assembly: GCA_018360145.1. Taxonomy (NCBI): domain Eukaryota; kingdom Fungi; phylum Ascomycota; class Sordariomycetes; order Hypocreales; family Clavicipitaceae; genus Claviceps; species Claviceps africana. Next base: position 2,106 of record SRPY01000747.1, read on the forward strand.
AGAAAGTAAAATATATTATTATAATAGTAGCTGCCTTTACTAAAATTTAATATAACTCTAAATACAATTTAGTAAATATTAACGTTAGTAATATAGTATATCTTTAGCTTTATTTAAGATATAAGCTTTTAAAGAAACTTAAAAAAAAGTAGTTATTTTAAAGAGCTAAGCCTTTTAAAGTGCTAAAGTAAATTTTATTACTTTCTTTTTACCTAAATTTCTTAGCTAGATTCTATATATATTTAGTAGTTTTAATAGCTTATCTATAGAAACTATAGTAAAGAAGCAACCCTTTTTAAAGGTAAGCTACTATACTATCTTTAATAGCCCTTAAAAGTAGCTTTAAAGTAAACTATTAGGAAATTAAAAGAATTAATAGCTATAGAGCCTATTTTTTCTATAAAAAAGGGTAGGAACCTAAACTTAAATTTCTTATTTAATAGAAAGGATATATAGTAAAGGATAATTAATAAATATTTAAAGAAGATATATAGATTAATGCTAGCGAGATAGTAGAAGAATACCTTTAAAAACACTTAATTAACTAAAAAATAAAATAGTAAAGGAAGGGCATTAAGCCTGCTTTATACTAAGATTAACTAACTAAACTAAGCGAGTACTTAAAAGAAGGGATTAAAGACCTTTATAAGTTAATAAGCGCTTATAGAATACTACAGCTTCTAGGCTATAGTCCCTTACTTATATACCTCACTTTAAACTTACCTTATTCCCCTATAATTAGAGACTAAGAAAACCCTATAACCTTTTTTAATTATCCCCTTTTTTAACTAAATCCTACATTTTATTTATTTAACTCCCTACTCGCCTCTCCTTATTTCTAATTACATTTACTAAAATTACTTTTAATTACTATAAATTGTCCTTTAAACCTATTAAAAATAATAGTATTTTTCACTTATAATAATAAATAATTAAGAAAACTTAATTTAAAAGTAGTAATAGGCTTAAAGGAGCTTTATAAAAGCCTTTTTAGGATTCTTTATTTATATCTTTAATAACTACTTATTAACTATAACCACTATAAGCTCTTTAATACCTCTTTAACTCTCTTTAATATTCTTTTATATAAAAGCAATAAATAAATCCTTAATAGCGAATTCTTTATAAGGTTTTATATAAACTAAAGAATATAATAATAACTTCCCCTATATTAATAAGTTAGGAGAATATAATTTTAATATAGAGAGATTTAATATCTTTAATATAAACCTAATTACCTATAATATAGCCTCCTATATTTATTTAACTATCAGTAATATAGCTGCTAACTTTTACACACTTAATAACTCTATAGCTATAATTAATAATAAATACTAAAAACTATTTAGTAATTTACCTTAAAATAATAACAATTTCTTTAATAAAGAAATACTTAACCTAAGTCTTAATAAAGAAACTATTAACTTAGCTTAACCTTAAAACCCTATAATATAGTAATTTAATAAAATAGTAGCTAAGTACTTTATAAATAAAGCTACCTTTAAATATATTTAAAAATACTATAGCTTTAACTACTTATACTAACTTAGTAAAGCTAATAGCACTAAATATATTATAGTAAATAATAAAATCCTAAAATAAAATGCCTTAAAGATAAAATACTATAGTAAATATCTATTAATAAATAATAGTAAAACCGCTAATAATTATAAACCCTTTTTAGTTTTATATATAAAGTAGCGCTTTTAAGGTTAAGGTAATATAAAGAAATAATAGTTTTATAAAGATATTTTATACTTTATAAATTAGGAATTTACTATATAAAGAGTAATAATTATTAATAATAGAGTTTCTATTAAAGAAGATAAAAGCTTATATAAACTATAGCTAACTACCCTTTATATTACCTTTAGTATTATTAATAAAGAGAGAGTAGCTTTAAAAGTAATATACTTAACGCTAAAGAAAGGTAATGTAATATATAGATCTTTAAAACTTCCCTTTATTTATAGCGTTTAAAATAGCCTTAAAAAGGCAGTTTATACCTATTACTTTAAAGGCAGTATTAAGGGTAAAAACTATAAAATATAAATACTAAACCACTATAAAATCCTAAATATTTGCTTTACTTATAGCTAAAGGTATATTAATAGTACTATTATAGGCTCCTTTATTATAATATAAAAGGCTAACCTTATATAAATCTTTAGCGCTATATTACTTAAACACTTTATAAAGTTTAATAGTAAGTTTTAAAACCTAACTTAAAAACTTATTAAAATAAAGGAGGAAATCTATAAAATAAAGGAGAATAACTATAAAAGGGAAGATATTACTATAATAGTAATATTTACTAACTTAGCTAATAAATTAACTTTAAAAAACTATAGTAAAGCTATAATATACCTATAAAGAAAAGTAAAGGCTTTCTTTACCTTAATCCTTAACCTCCTTTATATTTATAGCCTTACTCTTAATAAAACCTTTTAATTTACTTTACTTAAAAATACTATTCTTACTAATATTAGTATTAAAAAGCTAGTATTATACTTAATAGCAGTAGAAACTCATATTATTAATAATACTAAAGTATAAACCTAACTTTATATAGATATTAGTATACTAAGCTTATAAGTATAGACTATAAAGACACTATAGCTTATAACTATACCTTTAAGGACTAGCTTTTAATCTATTAATACTAATAAAGCTAATAATAATAATCTTTTATAAAGAACCTATAAGTGTCTAAAGGTAGACTTTACTATTAATATAGCTGCTATTAAGCTAAGAATTACCTTAACTAAATCCTAAACTAGCGTTATAGACTATTACCTTAGCTTTAAAGGCATCTTTAAATATAAAGAAGTAGGGAATAGGCACCTTCTATAAAAACCTACGAATTTTAGAAGCTATACTATAACGCCTTAATGCGTTTAGATAATATAGTATACAGAAACCTAGGATTAATAAAGCATAAAGAAACGTTTTTACTTATAGATAACCGCCTTTCTTTTAATAAAGACCTTATTAGCTATAAAACTATAACACTATAACTAGCTATAGAATGCCCTATAACCCTTATATACAAAGAGATGTAGTAACCCAGCCATTGTAATAATCCCCTACCCCGCTCTTATTAAACACTGTGTACTGCCTGTAAAGCTACGCTAAGCTTGGTAAAAGTGAGAATAAACACGCCTATAATAGAAACACTATATATTGTCTATAAAGCTACGTTAAGCCTAGTAAAGGTAAAAATAAAGTAAATTACCTCTTTTACTTAGCTTATAGCTATATTAACTAGCTATTTACTATAACTAACATTTCTTTTCCCTTACTTTATTACTATCTCTCTTTCCTTTTTTCTTTTATTTTTTCCTTTACCCTTTTCTTTATTATTTCTTTATAATTTCTTTTAGCTACTTTTAATGTCTTTTAGCTTAAATATATACTTCTTTTTATTTTTTTATAAATTTTATAGACTTTTATAGTAAAAATATAACCTATATACTAAAATAGTAATTAAAGAATAAAATACTACTTACTAAAAGGTAAATTAAAGCTATAACACTATATAGCAATATATTAAGTATATTACCGCTATAGTTAATAAAGGTAAGGCCACTAAATAAAGTACCTTAGTTTTAAGAATAATTTATAATAATAGAGGAATTTAGTATTAAGACCTTACTATTTATAAGCTAGCTTACTTATAGAGGTAGGACTATATACTTTTAAATAGTATTTACTAAGTTTAGCTACTTAATTAAATCTAGTTTCTATATTAGGAACACTAATAGACTTAACGCTTTATTACTTAAAAGTTCTATTAGTATATTACTAAGCTTAATATAGAAGCCTTAGTTTAGCTTTAAAAGAATATCTTTACTTTCGCTAAAAAGATCTTTACTAAGGATAAATAATAGAGTTTAATTACTAATAGCTTTATAAAATATATTAACTACTATATCCTAAGGGAACTTACTAAAGAAAGCAATAATTACTAAATATATCTATATTTCTATAAATACTTTAAGGCTATAAGTGTAAAAAGTAGTAGATTAAGATCCCTTTAGATAAAGTAAGGCTTCCTTAAATATAAGCGTAATATATCTAAAATAATAATATTTATACAAATCCGCTCTTACCTCTTAAATAATCGCTTTATATATAAACAGATCTAATAACTCGCCCTTATAGAATTTTATAACGCTATTAATTAAATTATAGATAACACTCCTTTTTATAGATATCTACTGTTCTACACTAATCCTCCACTTACCTACTAGGGATCCTAAACTAAATTGTAATTTTATATAATTTATAGTATAAGTAAATAAGCCCTTTAGTTTGCTAAAGAGCGAATTAATTATAGCCTTTATATAGTAGGTATTAACACCTTAGAGGTAATTAATATATATAAAAAGTACATTATCTATATAGTAGCTATAAAACAGTAATAAAATCACAAGTAACTTTATATAGAAATCATATACTATATATATAAATTGCTAGTTATTCCCTTAGTTTTAGGCTATTTTCTTATAGAAGTTAAGAGGATTTTTAGCGTTAACCTTTATAAGTATAACTGCACTAAGCATTTTAATTGTTCTTAAAGGATAAGCTTATTAATTATTTACCTATATAGCCTATATTTAATAAACTATAATATTTAAATAGGTTTTAAAGAAGACTTTAAATGCTTTATAATAGACCTTAGTATTAATAAACGGCTTTAAGTAGCGGAATTAGTAAAACCTAAAGAATAAAACATCCTTAGCTATGTAAAATACAGCGTTTATAATATAGAATACGCTATATTTAAAGACACCTCTATTAGTAAAAATAAAGAAAATAATGCCCTTTTTAATGTAAAAGAGGAAAAAGACCTTTTTATATAATAATTGTTTTTCCTATAAAGTACTAACCTATTAACACTCTTAACTATACTATAATAATTATAGGTATAGTATAAAAGAGGTAGCGGTTATAACTTTACTTTTATATAACATCTTCTCTTATATTTTTACTTATCTCTAAAAAGAGTGTGTAAAAGTCTATATAATACACTATAAAAATAGAGGATATTGCTGTTTTTTTTTATAAGTTAATTATATATTTTACGCTTTATACCTTGCTTTTTTATTTTATTTAATAAGATTCTTAAAGTATATATAATACTATATATTAATTTTTCTTTCTTTAGTATATAGAAATAGCTAGTGTTTACCACTATATATAGTTTTCTATAATTTTATATTTTTATTTTACTTAATATATAAACTAGCTAGTGTTTACTATAATGTATAGTTTTATAATTTTCTTTCTATTTATAAATAGTTTAAGATAGACTTATCTTTTATATACCCTAGACCTATTATAGAACGGAATTCCTTATATAAAAGAAGGATTTCTAATAATATAAGTAGAAAGATAACTTTATTACTATATATAACTATATACTTATCTATAACTTATATATATTCTCTTTTATAATTCCTCTTACAATTGTTTATAACGCATTCTATAAGTTGCAAATGCCTACGCTTTACGTGCTGTATCTAGCACGTAACAATTCTTAAAACTAAAGTACTTTACTTAATAGCTTTACTTTTAATAACTATAGTAGTAATACACTTAATATACTACTATATAGTATTATAGCTTTAATTTACCTTTTAGTAAATAGTATCTTATTTTTTAATTACTATTTTAATATATAGATTATATTTTTACTATAAAAGTCTATAAAATTTATAAAAAAATAAAAAAAAGTGTATATTTAAGTTAAAAGATATTAAAAGTAGCTAAAAGGAATTATAAAGAAATAATAAAGAAGAGAGTAAAGAAAAGAATAGAAAAAAAAGGAAAAGAGAGATAGTAATAAAATAAAGGAAAAGAAATATTAATTATTATAAGTAGTTAGTTAATATAGTTATAAGTTAAGTAAAAGGGGTAATTTACTTTATTTTTACCTTTACTAAGCTTAGTGTAGCTTTATAGATAATATATAGTGTTTTTATTATAGGTATGTTTATTTTTACTTTTATTAAGCCTAATGTAGCTTTATAAGCAGTATATAGTGTTTCTATTATAGGCGTGCTAAGGCTATAGAAGAGTGTAATTTTATAAAAGAAATATAGTAGCCTCTTAGCTTAGTAAAGTATTTAATAAAATTAAGGTAAGGGATTATTATAATAGCTAGGTTACTATATATCCTTATATATAAGAGTTATAAAGTATTCTATAGCTAGTTATAGTGTTATAGCTTTATAGCTAATAAGGTCTTTATTAAAAGAAAGGTAGTTATTTATAAGGAAATACATTTCTTTATACTCTATTAAACCTAAGTTTCTACATGCTATATTATTTAAATATATTAAGGCGTTATAATATAGCTCCTAAAACTTATAGGTTTTTATAAAAGCTGCCTATTCCCCCTTTTTTATATTTAAAAATGCCTTAAAGGCTAAGGTAATAATCTATAATACTAGTTTAGGATTTAGTTAAGGTGCTTTTTAATTTAATAGCTACTATATTAGTAGTAAAGTCTACCCTTAAATGCTTATAGGTTCTTTATAAAAGATTATTATTATTAGCTTTATTAATATTAATAGATTAAAAACTAGTCTTTAAAGGTATAGTTATAAACTATAGTGTCTTTATAGCTTATACCTATAAGCTTAGTACACTAATATTTATATAAAGTTAGGTTTATACCTTAGTATTATTAATAATACTAGTTTCCGCTACTATTAAGTATAATACTAACTTTTTAATATTAGTATTAGTAAAAATAATGTCTTTAAGTAGAGTAAACTAAAAGGTTTTATTAAGAGTAAAGCTATAAATATAAAGGAGGTTAAGAATTAAAATAAAGAAAGCCTTTACTTTTCTTTATAAGTATATTATAGCTTTACTATAGTTTTTTAAAGTTAATTTATTAATTAAGCTAATAAATACTACTACTATAGTAGCATTTTCCCTTTTATAGTTATTCTCCTTTATTTTATAGATTTCTTTCTTTATTTTAATAAGTCTTTAAGTTAGGTTTTAAAACTTACTATTAAACTTTATAAAGTATTTAAGTAATATAGCGTTAAGGATTTATATAAGGTTAGCCCTTTATATTACAGTGAGGGAGCTTATAATAGTATTATTAATATACCTTTAGCTATAAGTAAAGTAAATACCTAAGATTTTATAGTAGTTTAATATTTATATTTTATAGTTTTTACCTTTAATACTGCCTTTAAAGTAGTAAATATAAACTGCCTTTTTAAGACTATTTTAAACGCTATAAATAAGGGGAAGTTTTAATAATTTATATATTATACTACCTTTCTTTAGTATTAAGTATATTACTTTTAAAGCCACTCTCTCTTTATTAATAATACTAAAGGCAATATAAAGGGTAGTTAACTATAGTTTATATAAGCTATTATTTTCTATAATAAAGACTTTATTATTAATAATTATTACTCTCTATATAGTAAATTCCTAACTTATAGAGTATAAAATGTCTTTATAAAACTATTATTTCTTTATATTACCTTAACCCTAAAAGCGCTACTTTATATATAAAACTAAAAAAAGCTTATAATTATTAGCGGTTTTATTATTATTTATTAATAGATATTTACTATAGTATTTTACCTTTAAGGCATTTTATTTTAAGATTTCGTTATTTATTATAATATATTTAATACTATTAGCTTTACTAAGTTAATATAAGTAGCTAAGGCTATAGTATTTTTAAATATATTTAAAAGTAGCTTTATTTATAAAGTACTTAGCTACTATTTTATTAAATTACTATATTATAGGGTTTTAAGGTTAAGTTAAGTTAATTATTTCTTTATTAGGACTTAAGTTAAGCGTTTCTTTATTAAAGAAATTATTATTATTTTAAAGTAGATTACTAAATAGCTTTTAGTATTTATTATTAATTATAGCTATAGGGTTATTAAGTATATAGAAGTTAGTAAGTAATATGTAAAGGTTTATAGCTATATTAAAGGTAGTTAAATAAGTGTAGGAGGCTATATTATAAGTAATTAAGTTTATATTAAAGATATTAAATCTTTTTATATTAAGGTTATATTCTTTTAACTTATTAATATAAAGGAAGTTATTATTATATTTCTTAGGTTATATAAAACCTTATAAAGGATCTACTATTAAGGATTTATTTATTACTTCTATATAAAAGGGCATTAGAGAGAGTTAAGGAGGCATTAAAGAGCTTATAGTAGTTATAGTTGTATTGTATTGTATTGTATTTAGTACACTAGCAGCTATTTTTTTATATAAGCATTTTATGCTCTTTAGCTATATCTAGAACCTCTGCACCTAATTTTTTAGTAGGAAAACCTTATTAGGTTGCTAATTAATAATTACCTAAGTAATTATTAATTAGTTAGTTGCCTAACAGGGTGAAAAACCTACTAAATACATTTAAAATCTGCTTTTTAGTCCCTATTTCCAACTATAAAATACCGGTTTAGCTATAAATTACCCTATACCTCCTTCATTTTTAGTTATTAATATATACCACCGCTACCCCACTTTTTTTTTTTTTTTTTTTTTTTTATTCCCAATTACCTATTTTTTCCTAGCAATTACGGCTGTAAACCGGCTCTGCAACCTAAGAGCTAGGGGGTAATTTGCCCATTTATAACGCGGAAGTGGCTAATCCGCGTCGCTTAGTCAGCAACAGAAAAGTGGGGGGACTAGACCCACTTTTTTGCTGCTGACTAAGCACTTATTAGCTAGAAGTGGGGCCACCACTCCCCTTCTAGCTAATTAGGGTCTGATTTTTCTTAGCGCCCCCGCCCCCGCACGCACACTAAGAAAAACCCGTGTCCCGTGCAGGATTTGAACCTGCGACCGCAAGCGGTCATCCGGGCGCTTGACCACTGCGCCACGGGACTAGTAGTTATAGTTAATAAGCAGTTATTAGGGATATAAATAGGGAATTTTAAAAAGGTTTTTATAAAGCTCCTTTAAGCTTATTGCCACTTTTAAATTAGGTTTTCCTAATTATTTACTATTATAAGTGAAAAATGCTATTGTTTTTAATAGGTTTAGAGGATAATTTATAGTTTTTTAACAGCAATTTTAGTGAATGTAATTAAAAATAAGAGGTAAGTGGGGAGTTAAATAAATAAAATGTAGGATTTAGTTAAAAAGAGGGGATAATTAAAAAAGGTTATAAGGTTTTCTTAGTTTTAAATTATAGGGAATAGAGTGAGTTTAAAGTAAGGTATATAAGTAAGGAACTATAGCCTAAAAGCTATAGTATTCTATAAACGCTTATTAATTTATAAAGGTCTTTAATCCCTTTTTTTAAGTATTTACTTAGTTTAGCTAGTTAATCTTAGTGTAGGGTAGGCTTAATGCCCTTTCTTTACCGTTTTATTTTCTAGTTAATTAAGTGTTTTTAAAGGTATTTTTCTACTATTTTATTAGCATTAACCTATATATCTTCTTTAGATATCTATTAATTATCCTTTATTATATATCCCTTTTATTAAATAAGAAATTTAAGTTTAGGTTCCCGCCCTTTTTTATAGAAAAAATAAGCTTTATAGCTATTAATTTATTTAATTTCTTAATAATTTACTTTAAAGCTACCTTTAAGGGCTATTAAGGGCAGTATAATAGCTTACCTTTAAAAAAAGTTACTTTTTTACTATAGTTTCTATAAATAAGCTACTAAAACTATTAAGTATATATAAGATCTAACTAAGAAATTTAAGTAAAAAGAAAGTAGTAAGATTTACTTTAGCACTTTAAAAGGCTTAGCTTTTTAAGGTAATTACTTTTTTTTAAGCTTTTTTAAAAGCTTATATTTTAAATAAAGTTAAAGGTATACTATATTACTAATATTAATATTTATTAAGTTATACTTAGAGTTATATTAAATTTTAGTAAAGGTAGCTACTATTATAATAGTGTATTTTACTTTTTATTAATATAGATATTTAAGGACTATAAAGTTAGTATTCTTTAGGTTAAAGCTAGTATCTTCTATATTATAGAGGAGATTTATAATTAATAGTAGCTTATATTTAAAAACTAGCTTATTAAAAGAATAACTAATAGCTATAGCTATTATATAATTTAGGTAGTGCTATAATATAAAAAGGATATTAATTTATAATATATTAAGGTTAGTTATTATATAAAAGCAAATTACTATTATTATAGTTTAGTTCTTTCTTTTAACTAAACTATTAGTTTAAGGGTAATATATAGTTAATATAAAGAGTTTAATATTAAAGGTATAGAATAGTGCTTTCTATAAGTTAAAGAGAAATTTAAAATTATAATTACTAATAATTTCTTTAAAGAGTCCTTAATTTATAAAGTATAGTAATTAAAGTAGTAGTTTAATTTAGATTTTTACTATATATATTTTATACTTTAATATAAGGATAGTCTTTTTATTAAATAAGTAATTTATTAAGTATAGAACATTTAAAGTATTAAATCCCTTAACTAACTAAGCTATATTAATAAATAGTTTCTTTAGTATATTAATAATAAAATTTAGGGATATTATATAAAAAGAAGTAGGCTTTATTTATAAAGGGTGTATTTTACTAGTAGCTTTACTTTATAATATAGAATTCTCTCTATATATAGGGCAGTATATAATATAATTATAGATTTACTTACTTATACTTAAAAAAACTACTACTCTTAGCTCCTTAACTATATAGTTAATGCTAAAGTAATAGCGGTGATTATAAACTATAGTTAGAATTTCCTTTATATAATTATAGAGTATATATAGCTAGTAATATCCTTTAAAGTCTTAGTAATATAATAATTTATTATTATAAAGGTCTTAGCTATATATTAAGATTTATAGGTAATAGTAGCTAAGTTATTATTATTTTTAGCAGTAATCTATAATATTTTATAAAATATAGCTATACTTTAAGTTAATATAGTACTTTATTAATATAGCTTTTTTAAGCTAAGGATTAATTATAACTCCTACTATATAGTCTTTATTAAAATATATATAGGTGTTTAATTTATTAAAAGTACTGCTATTTACTACTTTTTAATAGCTAAGTTTAATAAAGAGTTTTAAAAGTATATTAAAGACTATATTTAAAACTTTAAAAATATAGATTATATATAAGTTAAACTATAAAAGGTAGTTAGTAACTTTTATTAATTTAAGGTTAGCTTTATTAAGATTTATTATTATAAGTAATATATAATAAATAATCCTTTTTACTAAAGTATAATCTATTATAATATTATTAAAAGCAAGGTTAAATTAAGCTATTTTATATAGTTTATATATTCTTTATATAATAGTAGTAACCTTTACTTTAGTTAAGCTATAGTGTTTTTTAATAGTAAAGGTAAGTTATAAAAGAAAGGCAATAGGCTATAATTTATTACTATTAATGTCTTTTTTAGAAATGCTTATATTATTTTATTTTATATTAAGTTAAAAAGCGTATAGGCTAAACCCTTTTTTATATATATTAACCTTAAAGAAAAGTGGTTTTTTTAAATTATAGTACTAAAGGAGTACCTTTATATATAAAAGGTTATATAAGTTTTTAAAAGCTATAGTTTCCTCTTTAATAGATTTAAAGATTTTAAACTTTATTATTTATTTTTAAGCTTACTTTAAGGAGCTAAGTAGAATTTTATTTCTTTCCCTAACTTTTTATAGAAAACTTATCTTTTTATTTTAAAGAGAGTAAATATAGATATTAAACTATAGTACACTAATATAAAGGTAACTTACTATTTTAATAAAGCTTTTAAGATTAGCTAGTATAGTTAGTATTTATAGGCGTTTAAGAGCCTTTACTTTATTATTTATATTAATAAAGCTGTCTATATTAATAATAAACCTTAGCAGCTAAATAAAGAGATATTTAATAAAAGACTTACTAGCTAAAATATAAAGGTAAGCTTTATTAATAATATTAAAAATAATCTTAAAATAGTAAAGGTAATCCTTAAGGGTATTTAAGAAAATTATAATATTATTAATATAAACCTAAATAAAGTTATAGTTATAAAATAAGCGATCTATAAAGCGCTATATATATACTAATAAGTTTTTATACCCCTATATTATAATATAGGATACCTCTATACCTCTTTTTAAAATAATTGCTATTTAGTTATAATAGTTTAAATATACTAAAAGCTAATTAAAAAAACCTATAGCATTTAAAAGGGTTTTTTACTTCTTTCTATAGGTATTATTTATAATATTACTTTAGTTAAGTAGTAGGTAGATATTTAGCATTATTATATAATTAACTAGTTATATATCTATAACTCTATATACCTTTATTACTCTATTAGTTGTTTACTAAATAATAAATCCTAGATATAAATAAAGAGCCTTTTCTCTGCTACCTAAAAATAATATTTTACTAACTTTATACTTTTTATTTTAAATTTTATAGAATTTTTTATAATCCTTTTAGCTAAAGTTATAAATTTATAAAGGTTTAACTTTATTTTATTATTTAAGGATAAAGTTAATATATATCTTATCTTTATTAACTATAGAAACTACCTCTCTATCTTAATAAATATTAAACTTATTAAAGAGTTTAATAAGTTAAGCAGCTATATTAATATTAAGGTTAGCTACTTTAACACTAAAGATATTATAAATAAATAAAATATTTTTAAAGTAAGAAATACTATATAAAAGTATCCCTTTATTAATAGCTTTAAAGTTAAGGTCTTTATTATTTTTAAAGAGTTTTATATCTTTAATTTTAAAAGCTATAATGTCTTTAAGGCAGTTAAAAATTAAGCTATTTAAAATAATAATATTATCTCTATAAAAAGCTATAAATTAGTAGATATTAAGGATAGTATAATAGAAACTAATTAAACTTATAGCTTTAAAGGTTCTTAGCCGTTATTTTATTCTAATATATAATAGCTTATTAGTATTATTATAAATAAGGAGTAGCTTCTCCTAACTTTATTAAATAAGGATATTAAAAATCTAATAGTACTTTAAGTAAAAATAGTAAATACTTATTTTCTATTTATTCTAAAGGTCTTTTTACTTAATTAATAGAATCTTTATAAAATATAGAGGGATTATTATAGTATAGGCTGCTATAACCCTTTAAATTAATATTAAGTGTAGTATATAAAAGATTTATCTCTCTACTGCTATACTATAAACTATATAGAAAGTTACATTAGAATTAATAAAATTAATTTACACACTATAATTATATATAAATTTTATGCTAACAAGCATTTAAGATATAAAGTAATCTATAATATCTACAGTAACTATAAAGTAGCTAGAAACCTAAGTGTCTTTTATAGTGCTAGGAATGTAAAAATTAAATATTACTATTTTAGTAATAAAGAATAAGGAATTTATACTATTTACTATTTTAAGGCTTTAAGTGCTCTATTTAATATTATAGCTGTTTTACTTAAGCTATTCTTTATTAATTAAAATAGAGGAGGTTTTAGTATTTAAGTAGATTTTATATCCCTTACCTTTATTATTAAAATATACTAATATTTTAAGGTATATTAAGGCTTTTATTTTTCTATTAACTTTAAGCTACTTTAAGTAAATAACTGCCTCTATTACTTAGCTATTTATAATTTTACTATTAGGCTTTATAATTATTAAAGGTACCTTAAAGTAGTTTATTATATTAATATAGGTAATATAGGCATTTATATAGTTATTATTTAGTTTTAAGGCTAATATAGGCGTTTTACTAAGCGCTACTGTATTTATAGTTATTAAGAGATTATAGATTAAAAGGTTTAGCGCTTTAGTAATAATAATTAAAGGTATTTTATAATAATGTGATAGGTTAGTAATAGTTAAATATATATTTATAAAATTTGCTTTAATAAAATTAAACTATTTACTATTATCTTTATTAATAATTTCTCCTTCTTTTATAAAGTAGTACCTTAAGGCTTTAAGTTTAGCCTTTTTAGCTATAGAATTAAAACCTTTACTATTTATAATAAAATATACTAATTTACTATTAGCCTTTTATTTTTAGTAAAACTTTAGGTTATATTTACTGCTAAATTATAGTTTACTTAAGCTAAACTATAGTAGCTATAAGTTAAGGCTATTTATTTCTACCTCTTTTAAAGGGGGTCCTCTTAAGGTAAATAGAGTGCTTAGCTACTATTTATTTTAAAGGGAGCTACTATTATTTAAATAAAGGTAGAAATGCCTCTTATATAGATAGTTATATCGAGGCGTATACTAATATCCTTAATTTAAATAGTTATAATTTTATAAAGAATATTAAGTGCTACAGTATTTTTACTATTATAGGCTATATCCTTAGTTTTAAAAACTATTATTATACTATTATAGACTAAAGGTTTATTTTTTTAAATTACCTTTAGGATTTTATTAATTTTAGTAGATCTCTATATTATTATTAAGATATTCTAGATCCTTATCTTTATTGAATACTTCTATAGCTAGGTTAGCGTTAATTTCTATTTTTATTTTCTTAGTCTTTCTATAGTTCTTAGCTTTCTAAAGTATATCTTAAAGGTTACATCTCTTACTATTAATAAAGTTAATATATATATTATATTAATTTATTTCTAGCGGAGAAGGGTAGAGTTATTAAAGTTCTATATATAATTTAAAGTAAAGTTAAACTAATAGCTAAAAGTTATTAAATTTACTATTAGCTTATATATAATAAAAAACCTTT
>SRPY01000748.1:0-16793 GCA_018360145.1 Claviceps africana
GTGGACCTTTTCATGTTTATGAGGCGGATAGATTTATGCCCTGTTTTTATATGTATTAGAGGAGATATATTAGTAGTCTTTCTATTTCCTTTATCTTCTCTCTCCTCTCTCTCTCTCTTTTTCTACTCTTTATCTCTTTTTTTTCTTCTCTCTCTCCCTTCTTTCCCCCCCCCCCTTCTTTTTTTAGGCTATAGTGCTAGGGATTAAATGGTCAAAGTTCTATAGAAGAACAGTGACGCACAAACAGCTTTACGACATGCCCATGTGCGAAGTAAAACTGAGCTCGTCCCAAGGGATGATAATATGGCTCGTCAGCCTCACCCGCCGTCTCAGGCTCACGGGAAAACGCACAGCATGAAATGAGGAAATGGAATTAATCCCGGGAAGAGAAATATAGAAAGACAAACAGAAAGATAACAAAACAGAGTAGACAATTTACGGATATAAAAAAGCACACAAAGCATAGGAACTCAAGATGAGGAACGTGATACAGAGCAAATCTCTTTATAGCATTCATCTCCAAAAATCACCAGTTTTTGCAATAGTAATTTTGCGTGCTTATGCCAGAGATAGCAAGAAAAGAAAAGAAAAAAAGAAGAAGAAAAAAAAGGGAGGAGATTGTTTTATAGAGTATAGTGGGACAAAACTTTCAACTTCCAAACCTTCCTGCTACTTCTTGCTATCATCATCAGAAAATTCAAAGCTTCCCGTCGTAAATTCTTCATGCAAAGCCAAGTCGTCAAACTGCTCCGCAATGGCCTTGACTGTCCCCATTTTTGGATTTTCTTCGGCGACGTTGTTGTCTATAATGTATGTCGACGTAACCTGCTCTGGCAATCTGTAACAATGTCTCTGGCGTCCAGCCGCTCTCAATAGTCTCCTGGCTTCATCGCTGGACAGGAGCCTCTCCTTCAACGCCCTCGCCGCAAATCCCTTGATAACTTCCCAGAAGACTGGGAAGCTTCTACACATGTAGACCCAGACTCGCATACAAAGCAGAAAAAAGAGCCGCCGACCTGCGGCATTGCGGAAACGCTGGTTGAGCATTGCGTCTGCTAGGATCAACATGGTCGGATTTACGTATGTGCCCCGTGACTCCTGGTAGTTCTGCCTTTGAAGCTGAAACATGAGATATTGCATATGATTCAATGAGGTGGCAATGATGCCTGCTGGGTAGGCATCATGGGATGAAAAGGACTGCAACTTATGCTCAGCAAGTCCCATCTGTTCTGACATGAATGGGGAAAATAGATGAATAACTATGCCATGAAAGAGGAGGCTGGATCCCTAGTCAGCGGTCTCCTTATGGGAAAGACATGCGTGGCCTGCTGTTCCACAAAAAAAAAAAACAGTGTCATCTCGTGGACTTGCTTACTGGAATATCAATACGTGTCCTGGACTGCCTTCTCCTCGAGACACCTTGTTCTCCACGCTATCTGACCAGGCCAGAAGCTTTTGATACTTGGCTTCCGCGAATGCTAAAGACACGCGTTTGTAGAGAGGCTGAGGATCCAGCCCATTATACACAGCGAGAATTTCCTGAACAATTATAGAAAATCCGCACAGAGCCTGAAACGTGTGACCCATATACACTGATATTGATCCAGACGAGGGGTTAGTAGGTGTGTGAGAGTCTTCGTGATGCCCGAGACAGACGTCTGCCGACACTGGAATTGGCAGTGTGGGTGGGTATCGGATGGAGGGTTCATCATTAAAAAGACCAGCAGCCCTAATACGATATCATTAGCATTTTATAAGAGTAAATGTATATAAAATATTCCCTTAACGATGATGGGAAGAAAACATGAAGGAGGAAAAAGGGGGAAAAGGGGATAGAAAAGGAATAAAAGGAATTAAAAGGAATTAAAAGAATAAAGAGAAAGAGAGAAAATAGAAAGAAAAGAGAGAAAGAGAGAAAGAAAAGAAAGAAATTAAAAAGAAATAGGGAGAGGGTAGAGAGAGAAAAAGGAGAGGAGAGGAGAGGAGGGAGAGGAGGGAGCTTCTTTTTTTATATCCTTACGATAGCCAATTATACGTCCCCCAAGCGGCATATGACGCGGAGCGGAGCCATGACTCTGAATGCTTCCCCAACCTTTCAATTCGATAGCTTTCCGGCACGGCGTCCAAGAGTCCAAGCTCTGTAGCAATTTCACGACTTGCTCGCAAAAAGTCATAGCCAGCCTCGTCTTGACCGTAGATCTTGCATGCCAAACTCATCAATACAGTTGCTGCAAGGCTTGTGATGGGCTCGTATATGGACGAAGTCGACAAGGGTATATGGTTACGTGTCAGATTTCTCTCGCTCTTATATAGAGTCGTGCCCACTTGAAGAAGCTCGGATACATAGAACATGGACCGAGGATCGTGTCGATTATGTGCTTGCTATAGAACCAACATGACGAGATTAATGAAAATTAGTTTAGAAATTATAGGTGGTAATTGATTTTTTTTATTGCGGAACTTCAGCTTCATATCAAAGGTAGAAGAAGTAGATTTGTTTCTGCGAAAAACAGAAGGATGTGTTTGCGAGTGTGTGTGTGTGTGTGTGTGTGTTTCTTTTTTTTTGTTTCTCGTCTTCCATGGACGTACAAGAAGGAGCGGAACGACCACAAGAACTTACGCATGCATAACTCAAGACGGCGTTGACGAGAAAAGGTGAACAATGCTCCAAGCGCTGCGCAACCAGATCTGCCAAGAACAAATCGGCGTCGAAGACTCTCGTTAGTTGATGCTCGCTCTCGAGAAAAAAGGAGATTGCGGCTGCGGCAAGACTGTTGGGGATGGCAACACTGGTCCAGAATTTGATTTCCAAGTTGACTAATCGTGGATCGCAAAGCTTGTATGGCTCGGACGCTTCGGGAGTTCCAGTTTCAGGGACAGACGTGCTTGAGGTGGAAAAACCCGGCCTATTTTGACTGGTGTCAAGTGGTCGACCTGATACGACAGACGGTGTTCTGCTACTGGTCTGTGGAGAATACTGACGCCTGAACAGCTCATCGGCGGCCGTCAAGGCATTCGAGTCCAGAAAGGCTACCAGTTGAGCAGGGTCCAGCGGCGTAGTCTTTGGGTACGCGAACTGATGTCGGGCTGCAAGTTCAAACTCGAGAAGGCTGTCGGTTCGTGGAAAGATGGATTTAGCCGTTGCGAGGTCTGAGGGCCGGTATTGGAAATGCATCGAACCATGCACCGAAGCTGTCAACGCATCGACGGATTCCGGACGAGCTCGAACATCTCGTAGCAGTTGGATGGACAGTTCCTCGGGGAGGGTTGTCAACTGTTCCAACACTCTGGCATGTTTTTCGAGGCTTGCTTGCAGAGCCCTATTTTCCCTCCTCAACGCGTCGTTTGTCTCCGTCACAACTCTTCGGTCTTGTCGATATACGCAGTCGGTTCTTCGTTTTATGCAGACATCGCAGGCCGGTCTACCACCATTACACTGGGGTGCGGGATGAAAAGGGATGTATTAGCCGAAGAGGGCGGTGGTTAGCACCACCGTACGTCCGTTTACGTATCGTCTGATTTGCGGGGTAGAGAAAAAAACAAACAAGAAAATGAAGAAAAACAAAACAAAACTCCTCTCAACTCTCGACTCTCTCCCAGAATCCAGAGGTCTGGCGTCTATGCTACACAACAGCATCCGGGGTAAAGGCATGGGATTTTCAACTTTCAACGGAGCTTCGGAAGGAACTTACAGCCACCTTTTTAGCACGGCACGAATCACAGGCTATGCTTAGCGTCTTTCGTTTTCTAACTTTACCCTTTGAATCGTTATTTTGTGGAAGAGGCGGTACCGATTCCTTTCCCCTTGGAGGAGTCGGTAGTAGTATTCGATGCTGCCGGTGTTGCATGAGAGTTGTAAACTTTTTTTTTCCGAGCTGCAAAAAATCTTCTTGAGAATGGTTGTCCTTTGATTTTTTTTTTTTTTCCCTTTTAGAGAATATGAGGCTTTTGTTTTTTGTTTTTAGGTTCTTAACTTGGGAATCCCTGTAGAGTAGAGTCCGAGTACAAAAGTAAGAAAGTATTCAATCAATCAAGATGCAAATACAATCAGGATTTCTGTGACCTTGCGGACCAAAAGTCCAGAGACAAAGGCCAAAGGTGAAATGGCAAAGATGGAAAGCGAAAGAGACCCGGTGAGTTCAGAGTTGTTTTTTCATCTCTGCCGCCCGAGCCGTAACATTAGGTTTGGACACGGCACGGCTAGACTTTGGCAGATACCAGCCGGCTACTCAAGATGTTGAAAATGTGTACCATGGCTGTTAGCCCTCATAAGGCGAATGGAGTCACCCTCTCTCTCTTCTTCTTTTTTTTTTCTTTTTATCTTTTTTTTTTCTCCCTCGGATCAGAAGGAGCCTGAGAACTGGCGCCACATTGAAAGAGCTACCCCGTAGACCTACGGAATGACCTGCCTACCTTGAGTACTTAAGTACCTACTGGGTACCTAGGTACCTAGTCAGGGAGTGGAGCATCGTAGTGACCTGCCAAGTAGTAGGTAGGTACTTTAGGTTCAAGTAGATACCTGAGGGAGTGAAATATCAGTATCTAGGTCCACAGGTACAAAGTCTCGAACATGGCAGGCAGGGTACAGGGCCTCTCCGTCGTGCTTGCCGTCGCAGCTTCAGGCCTATTCCTGATCCTGTTCGGATTAACTTCCGTCTGGTCATGGTTGGCCTGTGGTGGCCCATTATGAAGTACACATGTCTCGTCTTACGGAGTAGGTAGGTAAGTACCTAGGTAAGCTAAGTACCTAGGTACCTACTTAAGGTACCTAAGTACCTAGGTAGTTAAGTAGGTAAGTAGGTAGTTTAAGTACCCAGTCAAGTACCTACTTAGGTACTTAAGGAGTCGCTCGGGCTAGGTACCCAATTTATATGCCTGCCATGGAGGAAGGTACTTTAATAGGTCCCTCCCTAACCTGCCAACCTCCTCCTACTTCCTATATACTACTGGGAAGGGACTTTAGGTGGTAGGTACCTAGTACTAGGGAATAGGCAAGTAGAGTTAGTACCTAAGAAGTAGGGACGCGAATTGGCGGCCATGTAGGTACTTGGGTAAAACATGGCCTAAAATTTGTTTCTTTTTTCTTTTTCTTTTTCTTTTTTCAACAGAAGCAACCACATTCCAGAATTTTTCAATCTTGAAAAATCAAAACACCCTGATCCTCGGCGGTCATGAGCCACGTACGGATGCACGAGTACACTACGATACTGTTCTGGCACGAGTCATCGTCAAGAGCAAGCCCCTTTTCTCCCGCAATCAACAGACATGACGGAGCCATGTCTGGACTACCTAAATGAGCCCCATTATCCCTTTGGGAAGCGTTGGCACGTCCTTCCATGCGTTCCGGAAACCTGTCCCCATCACCCATCTCGTCTCCTGACCGTGGACTCCTTCCAGTAACAGATGATGCGCCTGCAGCCAATCCTCGTCTCGACCAAGTCGAATCCACGGCCGTCCCTTCCATCTCCGAGAGACCTCCTGCGTCAGCAACAACGATCGAACGACCTTGATAACATGTCCGTCATCGATAACTTCATGGAACTTGGGAAGAAGATCTGAAGGTCGTGCTACCTGTACCCGGCCTTGCGGGACATGGACTGGAATGCAGGACATGCTAAGAGGAGCACATCCCCGCGCAATGTACTGAACCACGTCATAACGAATCTTGTGCTGGAGCAAGCGAACTCTTGCACTTGCTGGAACAAACCATCTGTCCAGCGACAAGAAGAAAAGCGCAGAGTTGAGGCTATGACTACACGGCAATTGTGCCCAGTTAGCAAATACCAGCAGCCCCTGCTGACGTACATGTACGATTCGGGAATAGAAGGTTACGGACATGAGAAAAAAGTCGAATTTCGGAACGTGGGGGGGCCTGCAAGACGTTGCGACGGCAACATAGGCGTTGTGATGCAACATCTCTGCAGTCCTTTCCTCGAGTTCGTCCTCTTTTATTTGCAGAGTAGCTCCAAGAGCAACGGCCTCCTGCAAGCCCCTTCCTAAGACGCCTTGGTACAATTTGTTTTCGTCGTCCCATGCTGCGCTACACGCCAAGCCTGGGTGGTCTCTACGAACATTTTCACAGATTTCCGAAAGACGCCAATCCTTGATCTTGGCGCCAGACTGATGGAGGGATTCGACAGCAGCATCGACCTTGTCGAAAAAGTTGCCGAGCGGGTTACCATGGACCGCGGCCTGGGCAAGTCCTGAAGCTACAATGGCAGGTTGCTCCCACTCCAAGCCATACTGGAGCTGGATCATGGGATGAGCGATACCAGCAAAGAGCCTCTGAACAATATCTCGGGACTTGGAAGTGTCTTGACAAATGAATTCACCCACGACGGCTTCCCAGCCCTTGTTATCGATTTCGAGCTGGAAGAACCGGAGAAAGTCGGAGTAGTGTTTGGCGAGACCGAGATACTTTGGTGCGTTGGCAGACCAGTCATGCTGCAACTCCTGGACCACGGTATCGTCGACGGGAGTCGATTTCTTTTGATAGGACTCATTGGCGTCATACGCAGCCTGC
Organism: Claviceps africana; assembly: GCA_018360145.1. Classification (NCBI taxonomy): domain Eukaryota; kingdom Fungi; phylum Ascomycota; class Sordariomycetes; order Hypocreales; family Clavicipitaceae; genus Claviceps; species Claviceps africana. Next base: position 6,524 of record SRPY01000748.1, read on the forward strand.
AGTGCCGAGACGGACGCCCCAGTACCGTAGAGCGTCAGAAGGTAATGGGTAATCTGTTCATCGAGGGAGAATGATCAGTGAGCTGTGTCCACGGCTCATCGAAGCTCCCACGACGAGACTTACGTGGTTGTGGAAGCCAGAAGAGTTGAAGAAGACATGATGCTTCTACTGCAGTGTTAGAATATACCAGACACCTTGCGGGAGCCGACGAGGCGCATGAATGCGTCGCCGAACATGTACTGGCGCTTGCACAGGCGAGCCGTACCTCAAAATCCTCCTGCAACAGTTCCGTCACTTTGGTCGCCACCTCGTCGTCCTGCCTCGACTTCCACAGTCCGGTGTTGTGGGCAGAGATTAGGATACGATGCGCGGTCGCCATGTTTGCGGGGAAACGGGTGCGGACAGAGCGGACAGAGCGGACAGAGCGGACAGAGCGGACGGACGGGATGGAGAAAGAGGTCGCAAATACTCCCGACGACGATGCAGCTATTGTTGGAGTCGACCGTTGCAACAGTGTGCGCAGTGTCTTGGGCGACGAGTGATGCATGCAAACTGATTCACATTGAATATCCCTCGGAGGTCGTGCGTCCTCTTACGTATTTCACGAGCAGCCTCGCGATGCTGACAAATGCGCCGTCTTCTCATGGTCGAACTCGGCATTCGGCAGTTGCCGTTCACAATGTGTACTTCTTACTTGCATTACGTAGTATGCATGTCCGTACTTACTTTATGTATGTGGCGTGCCGCGTGACGGTGCAATCTGGGCGTCGCGGGTCGCCGTGAGCCGTGATTCGTCATCGAGCGTCAACGAGAGTTAACGTCGACGTCAGCGGCGTCAACGGCGTCAACGGCGTCAACGGTGCTTAGTAACGGCAACACTGTAACGATGACGACGACAACGGCCTCGGTGCCCACAGTGACGATACCAACAGCCTCGATAACGAGGCAAATTCAAATTTGCCCGGCAAAATGTACGGCTTCGCAGGACATGCACCCGTTTGAGACTGACTGAGGAGAAACAAGACCATGATAGCAGCTCTCCCGAACGGCTCACTGCCCAGCCGTGTCCATGCGATGGTGCGACTTTTTTTTCTGCTCGTCCGCTTTCTAGATGGATTATCTGCGAGTAGCAAGGACTAGACCCTGTAGGAAAGGAGGGTGCTGAGTGTGATGAGTGTGAAGGCTGCGATGATGGGGGCCGACAGTAGCGATGGCCCTTGGGGATACCAAGCAGACAAAGGAGAGCAAGTGGGTTTCGACGTTGTCTTCGTTAACGTGGCAAGGTACGAGGTGCACAAGAAGATCGAAAAGGAGGAGATTGGACTGACAGGAAAAGAAGGAAAAGAAGGAAAGAAGAACAGAAGAACAGAAGAACAAGAATGGTACTAACGTAAAAGTAACAATAAACTACCTACCTAAGTAGTCCGCGACGGCGCTGATCCGGACGAGACAGTTTTTCTTGAATGCTCCCAATTAGAGGCAACCTAATGGAGCTTCTATTTATTTATTTATTTATTTGGTTGTTTATGTATCCCACCCTTTGCAACGACGAAGACGTTCGCCTGCCTTTATTAGAGGCGCGGACGTGGACCTAGTAGGCGGGCGACTAGGCAGAAAGGCCAGAAGAAGGTAGGTAAACAGACGGTGAATATATATACCTAATTTACGAAACATTCTTTCACATACGACCATAGGTGGCAGAAAACTCGGGATCCCGTCCGCTCTCCCATAGATAAGCTGCCAACCGACAGATTAGTAGTTGGGTCGGTGACGACCAGCGAACACCGGTTGTTGTATGTTTTTTGTTTCATTTTTCTTATTTTTCTTTTTTGTTCCTGCTCTTTCCGTCAGATCCGTATGATGTTATGCTCAGGCTTGCACTAGATGACACGGTGGGGGTCAACGAGGCCAATGTTGCGATGCAAGCATTTTGAATGTTTGGGACGATGAGCATCTTTTTGGCCGCGGCGACCTCCATGTCACGTGCAGCTAATTTAGCGCCACGCTCTTTCCGCCAATCAACACCGGATGTCACGACCAGTGACAGACGTTGGCCTGCCTGCGTTGTGTGATAAGAACCGATCTCGCCATGGCATTCATGATAAAAATCGTCAGGCTGGGGTCGTGGAAAGCAGGAGCTGATGCATTTGATAGCGAGAACGTTTTCAATCGACTTGATTGGCTCGCGCCTAGCCCCGCATGCGCCCGACGCCATTGCGCGCCAAGATCCGTCACTTGATTGGCTGCAAACCACGTGCCGAATAACGCACTAGGGCCGAGAGAAAGCGCCCGCCTTCCTAGGCGCACAAGCGCAGACTTGCCTGTTTCGGCCTAGACGCGCCAAACCCATGCGGCGCCGCCGTGACTTTGCATGTGCCTTGAAATCCATCGTTTCGCGAGTCGCCAGCGGCGATTTGGCTGCTCAGCGGGTGAGCACAGGGCCACGGAGGAGGTGGCGACTCGAAATCGAACGGTTCGAAACAAAACTGCTCTCGAGACGATGGCGGCTCGACGGCTCGACGGCTCGATAGCTCGACAGCAAGAACATGGAAGGAGGGTTGAGGATTCAAAAACGACTTTGGAATACTTGGACGTTGCTGGCCGGGCTCGTCCTTATTTCGAAACGATGGCATGGTTGTGTTTAGCAGAGAAAAGGAGGAAAAAATGAAACAAGTATTTAAAAAGGTAAAGGGAAAAAAAGAGAGGGTAGAACAGGGGGTAAAGAAGGGAAGAGGGGGTAAAGGGGGAAAATTATAAAGAAGATGAAGATGAAGAAAAAGTCTGCATGCTTGGGAATGAACAGAGCCGTCTACACCGTTTGCCAACAGCCCGTCTCTACACCTCTCATGGTTCCTTGGTGCTTTTCTTCGCCTTGCCGAGTCTAGGGTCGCACTGGCATAGATGGCGAGGCACCCATGCTTAACGAGGGAGGAGATTCATCGACCGGCCATGACGCAGGCCTAGCCTCTCGTCCTGCTCGAGCTGGATACCCTTTTCGGCGTCATTGCCGCTCAAGGAGTATGGGGGTTCCCTCGTGCGTTGGACTAATTTGACGAAATGAGGGGAATAATGGGCCATGGTGAAACTCGTCCAAGCACAAAACACTTGGCTCCTTGTTTACAAATATAAAAGACGGTCGCAGCCGCGGGGTGCGGAGCGCTCATTGCTCCGCGCTCTTGTGGTCGAAGGCAACACGGGCACGGGCACCTTGGAGCTCGAAAAGCTGACACGAAGCGAAAAGAGGGCAAGACCAAAAATATGCATCTATCCTGCAAAGTCTCGAGACTCGCTCAAAACTGCCTATCAATCCCACTTGAGCACGGAGACGCCATCCACCAATAGACAAGACAAGTTGTGCAGAAAAAAAAAAGAGAAGGAAAGAAAAAGAGGTTAGACCAGATGCTGGGTCGTCGTCGTCCCGTCCTCGGCGGCCGCCGTATCCTTCTTCTCCCGACCAGTCTGTGGTGCGGACAAGACATACTCTTCCTTGTCAACGTGCTTGAAGAGGAACCACTGCAACAAGGCGTTTAGAAGCGGAAACGTGGCATGGAACGAAGCGCATGATAAAAGGGGGGGGGGACGTACGAAGACGACGGTGACGATGGCGCCCACGATGGCCGGGCCGGCAAAGTCCCACACGAGATAAGGGTCGACGATGACGGCCGAGGCGGCGAGGTTGACAATGTTGGCGAAGCCACCGTTGAACAGGTAGATGGCGGACACGAGGCCTCTCATGTTGGCGGGGGCGCGGGAGTAGGCGATGCCATAAGCTGGGGGGGGGGGGTTAGTTTTTTTCTCCTGTTCTTTTTGTTCTTTTGTTCTTTTTTCTTTTCTTCTTCTTCTTCTTCTCCTCCTAGTCATTTTTCAAAAAACTCCATTCATGCCCCGTCTCCTATCGCCCCCGACGCAAAGACACACAAAGGTCACACACATACCTGGAACATTGAAAAAAAGCTCCGAAACCCCCCCCAGCGCAAACGGCACCGTCTCCCACCACAACGAGATGGGAGAGAACAAGTCATTGTCGACGCAGCGCGGGTCGGACGAGGCATACCACCCGCACGGCGACGTCTGGTAGGCCTTGTAGCAGAGGACGGCGTAGGCGACGCCGGCCAGAGTGCTGATGAGGAAGCCCGTCGTGATGCGCGCGACGGGGCCGTAGCGGATCTTGGCCCTGCGCAGCATCGGATACAGCAGGTACTTTTGTGTGTCGGGCGAGAATTGCACATGGTGAGCCCGGAACTCTTGACGGATGTGGATGAGGGGCGGGACGGAAGGGAGGGAGGGAAGGGGACGGAGAGACTCCTTACGTTGAGAACGGGGCCCATGACGATGATGCTGATGGGGTTGAAGGTGGAAACGACGTCGTTGGGCACGCCGTCACTGGTGAGCATGGTGCCGAGGAAGTTGGCCGCGTTGCCGATGCTGCGGATGTCAGGCGTGGTGAAGGAGACGACGAGAGAAGACGACGAGAGAAGACGACAAAACCAAATCAACTTACCCGTTGTCGTTCCAGTACGCCACGGGAAGAAAGCAAAACATGCCCGTGGCCTGCATCGTCCGCCGCACATCCACGACAAACTCATCGCCGTAATGCGTCTCGGGCGACAAGCCCTGGGCGGCCCGGACCGAGGGCTTCGCCGCGTCCCACCACCCCGACTGGCCGATGCGCAAGATGCCACGGCCGGCCAGACCGTGGCGCACGACGCGCAGCACGTTGGGCAGGTCGGAACCGCCGGGCTCGTGGAGGACGAGCCGAGGCTTCAGCCAGACGAGCACAAAGGGCAGGGGCAGGTAGAGCAGGAGCGGGAGCAGGAAAGCGAGCCACCAGCCGACGTACTTGGCCGAGTACGACGTGGCCGTGGCCATGAAGCCGCCGAGGTTGACGAGGAGGTAGAACCACAGCATGACGCGCTCGGCGGTGTGCTCGGGGTCTTCGATGACGCGCTCGCCCGACGGGAGCGTCTTGACGGTCGGTTCGTGCGAGCTCATCTGGTCCAGGAGAAGAGGCGAGATGAGGGGTTTGAACATGGCTGAGGTTGGTGGTCAGATGACGGCAGAAGAAACGAGAGAGAGAGGGAGAGTAAGGGGGTAAGAAGAAGAGAAAGAAGAAGAGAAAGAAGAAGAGAAAGAAGAAGAAGAAGAGCCAAAGCAGACGGCCCTCGACACCACAACACCACAAACACGACATACCCGATCCCACCGCAAGGATATACGCGCCCAGGAAAAACGGAATCTGGGCCGTCCCGGCCTCAATCAGCCCCCTGGCACCGCCCGCCACAATGAGCACATGGCCCAGGCCGGAGAGAATCACGCCCCAGAACAGCATGGGGTATCTGCCGAACCGGGCGTCGGCAAGATATCCCACCACCAGGGGGAGGCAAAAGAGGAGCAGCCCAAAGGCTTGCGTCGTGGCGTTCTGCGGGTGGATGGGATCAGTGGATGGGTCAGAAGATAGGAGAGGAACATGGATCAAAAATAAAATAAAAAAAAACAAAAACAAAAACACAAAACCAAAGAACAACGTCCTTGGCATGATGGATACGGATACGTACGGCAATGGGCTCGCCCAAGCCCAGAGCGCCCTGGATGCTGGTCGTGCTGCCCTTCGCAACGGCGCCGTATCCATTGCCGCCCCTGGGAAGCGGCCTGTTGATGTAGTTTGTCCAGATTTGAGCGCATCCTTGGGGGATAACGTCAGCAAGATACATACGGCGGGAACGAGTCCACGGGAACCAACAAAAAAAAAAAAAAAAAAAAAAAAAAAAAAGAGAGAGAGAGAGAGAATTGTTTTTTTTTTCGACGCACCAAACAGAGAAGCCCGTTCGCAAAATTCCAGCAGGCAGAGCAGGTACGCGACGGAGGGGATCTGGCCCGGAACACGTCGCAGCGTGGCAAGTTCGTGGTCGGTGGGCTTGGCCGCGTCGCCCTCGGAGGATTCATGGTCGGGCTCGGGGCCGGGGCCGGGGGCGATTGGCGCCGTGTGTACTTGCGCTTGTGCTTTTGCTTGCGGGAGGCGAGGTTGTTAGTCTTGGGACTTGGGGAGGGTTGAACGTCGTCGAAAGGTGGAAAGGGCGTGCTCGTCATGACGAAGATGGTCGAGGGCAGAACACCATGAACCGCACACATACCCATATCTCGAGTCGGGAGGGGACACGTCGGGGGAATAGCAATGAAGAAGAGGAAAGAGAGGGACGAGAAGGGGAAGAGGGGGGAAGATGAAGTCGGTTTACTATATACCATGCCATGCCATATCATATCATGTCATGTCACTATATATCAAAAAGTTTGGGTTTTTTTTTTTTTGGGTTTTTTTTTTTTAAAAAAAAAATAAAAAAAAAAATCAAGAAATTAAATTCAAAAAATGGGCCACATGACCTTGATACGCAGAAACACGACAAAAGCAAAACGCACCGAGGGAAAATAAGAATAAACATAAAAGTAAAAATTATCCCGACATCACACCCTCAAACACTGCCCCCCCCCCTGATCCTGATCCCGCACGCAGACTTGCCGGCCCCCGTTGCCCCCAGGTACGAATTCACCCGTCAATGTTGGATCCAGCCGCTCCAGCACCAGCACCAGGACCAGGGGTCGTCCGTCGCACGACGCATGGCTGGCCGGCATTTCGTGCGACGCCGTCGGCGACATGAACGTCTGGGGTCCAACCCATGGTGGCGCGATTCGTGATGCCGACGCCGACTCGCGGGCCGCTCGATACGTACCGCGTACCGTGTACATGCACATGTATGTACATAGTGTATATATGTACATGCATGCCGCTGTCATATGTCAAATCACTCTGCTGCCGCGCCACGTCGTAGTCGGTTGCACATCCACAGGACGGGTACGTGACGTACGTGACGTGAAAGCTTCAATTGATTCGCGTGCCCAACCTTTTTTTGTGAGCGGGTAATCCGTTTCTAGATCCAAAGCCTTTCCCCATGGCAACAAGATAAAAGGAAATATAAACCAAGAATAAATAAAAATAAAAAAATCCCATCCCAGTCCAGTCCATATCCCCCCCTCCCCTTCCGGACATGACCACATCGACGTCTCGTCGTCGTATCCCGTGACGCCGTGACCAAAAATTTTAATTCCCAACATTCCCGCCCTTCTTCCGCCCATCCCCGTACTCCCTATGTCTCTCCAGGTCTCCTTAGGACATCTCCTCATCGTCCTCATCGTCCTCAAAGTCCCCCTCGCTCAAGAGGGCCAATTGCTCACCCTCCTGGAAGTAGCGGATGGCCTCGGGATAAAGGTCCTCGGCAATGGAGACGGCCACGTCGTCGCCGTTGGGGAAGATTTCGTACTCGTAGTCGTCGTCATCCTCATCGTCGTCGTCCTCGTCCATGGTGTCGTCGACCTTGTGGCCGGCCTTGCGGGCCTTGCGCTTGTCTTCCACAATCTTGGCGGCTTTGGCGCTCTCCTCGGCGGTAACGTAGCGGCCGCGGAAACCGAAAAAGTTGAAGAAGCTGACCGTCTCGAGGCTGGTATCCTCGAGCTTCTTGGCAATCTCCAACTTGGCGGGCGTCTTCTCGGAGCTCTTGCCGGCCTTGTCGTCCTCGAAAATCTTGTTGGCGAGATCCAGCAAACCGTTGGTCAGGTCCTTGCCAGGCTTCCACTTGATCTCGACGGGCTCGGAAACGTAGCCTTCCCAGCCGTCCTTGGCGAAGCGCCACCAGAACTTCTTCTCCAGGGACGAGTTCTCAAAGTATTCGTTCTCGGAGAAGTCGAACCTGATGAGGAAACTACGGGGGTGGCCGTCGGGCAACTCAAAGCGCTCGACGTGGAGGTTCTTGAGGGCCGAGACGATGATGCTGGCGTCGGTGGGCTGGATGTACTCATCGATCTCAGGAGGCGCCTGCTCGAAAACAAGAGGCCAGAAGTTGGGGATTTGAGCAATGATCTTTTCACGCTTGACGTACAGATCGCGCGTCTTTTCGTCCTGCAGGCGCGCTGGGCGAACAGTGGTGTTAGTGCGCGAGGGACAAAGAAAAAAAGAGAAAAAAAGGAAAAGGGAAGAAAAAAAAAGGAAAAAAAAAGGAAAAAAAAAGGAAAAAAAAAGGAGAAAAAAAAAGCCAAGTCACTGGCTGCACACCCATCGCAGATGAATGAATCACAACGACCGAATCTTGCTATTCAGCTGCGACGGGCTGGAACCAGACGCGCGGGAAGAAAAGAAGGAAGAGGTCCGACGGAATAAAAATAAAACAGGGACAAGGCAGAGAAGAAAAACTCACTGATCTCGAGCTCGACCTGCTCAAAGTCATCGGCAATGTCATCGAGCTGCTCATGATAGACATGGCACTTATCAGTGGTTTCGGCAGTCATTGTGACGGGGTTGTGGAAGAAGACAGATGGAGAGACTTGAGAAGGGGTATGAAGGAATGGGAAAAGGGAATTGGAGAGAAATGGCTGGCCGAGAGGAGAATGGAGGTGAGAGACGGTTGTCCTTTAAGAGTTTTTTTTTAAAAAAAAAAGTTTTTTTTTTTTCAAGTCAATGGCCTTGTCCAAGGGAACAGAGGAGAAGGGGAAAAAAACTTTAAACTGGAGCCGCGATCAGTAGCCTCACTGGGGCGTCTGGCCAACGAAAAGGCTGCCAGCCTGTGCCAGCGACGAAGCTCTCTGTCTGTCTCTGTCTGTGTGGCTGAGAGTGGTCAGGCCTGGTGGGGAGAGGTGTATGTGTGTGTGTGTGTTTTTTTTTTTTTTTTTTTCTCTTAGCGTCCCATGCTGTTGGCAGACAGCGGCAACCGGTTCATTCAGGGATCCAATGGCTACATGGCATGGCATGGCATCACCGGGTAGCGGTAGTGGGCCTTGAGCCATTTGGGCAGGAGCCACTCTACTTTGGCTTTGGCAGAAGTCACAACTCTTTTCGTTCGCTGGGACTGTTGTTGTTGACACGGCAGGACAACAAGAGCAGCGCCATGCCATGGACTCGAGGAGGCATCCGAATGCGTCAAGCAAGAGCTGGTTGTGTGCGGCCGGCTGCTCCTGCCTTGGTGTCGTCAAGTCTTTTCCTCTTTTCCTCTTTCCCTCTTTCCCTCCTTCCCTCCTTCCCTCCGTTTGGTCTCTCTCCTCTGGCGGGGCCCTCGCAAATCTCAGGGTCCAGGTGCGGGGTCCTCGTCCTCGTCCTCGTCCTCGTCGTGCTTTGCGCCTGCCTGGTTTACTCGTCGGGGGTTCCTGGACGTCTGGCGAGTCAGCCGTCTCCGTGGCAACGCAGGCTCCAGTTCCCTAATTCCCTAATTCCCAGCTCGCAGCCAATTCGTTTGTTGGCCCCAACAACGGGTACCGGCTGGGTGCCCCGGCAGCGGGCGTGTTTTTTTTTTTTTTTTTTTTTTTTTTTTGCGCGGCACAATACTGGACCGACGGCTCCTCGTCGTGTATGCCGATGCTGCCCTCGGCGTCGCGCGTCTGGTCGGTCATCCACCCATCCATCCATCCATCCATCCATCCATCCATCCATTCATTCATACGGCCTTGCCAGGTCGCGCAGGTCCGCTTTTTGCGGTTGATTAGCATTAGCTAGGTAGGTAGCTATCTTCCTTGGCCCGCGGGCAACGCACGGCGCCCGCCTCGTCGAGCCACCAGCAGAGCCACCAAGCAGAGCCACCATCCGTCGCCCCAGAACCTCGCCAGAACCTCGCCAGAACCTCGCCAGAAACCTCCCGGAAAACCAAGCAACACCAAAAAAGAAAACATGTCGCCGTCGATGCTGCGCAGGTGCTGCTGGCCGCCGTCGCCGTCGCCGCCATTGTCCTGCCGCCCCAGCCTCCCGCAAATGCGCCCGCGGTCCGTGCGCATTCCCGCACATTCCCGCCCATGGTCGCGGCCCAAAGACTCCACGCCTCCGAGCCACGAAGCACCGACGCTCGTGATTCGTCCTTGATTTTCGCCCTCATGCATCCCGCTTTCCCCAGCCGCGTTCCCTGCTCCCAAAGCTCCCAGCTCCCAAAGCTCCCAGCTCCCAAAGCCTTCAGTCCGCCTCTACACCGCCGCCCCGACTCTCGCCTCCCATCCCCCCCCCCTCGTCGATTCAAGCCGACTTTCACATCATCCAACTCTCCGTTTCGAATCGTCTCAACGACCCTCCTGCGCGCCTCATCTTGTGCAGAACATGCTCTTTTCTCGTCCTTGATATTGTATTTTCTCTCTCTCTCTCTCTCTCTCTCTATACGCCCCTCTGTGTGGTGTCCGCAGCCGCTCTTTTCGTTCGTCAGCCTTCACAACTACAGCGTCCAGTCTCGTCGTTAGAAGCCGCGGGCCA
>SRPY01000749.1:0-16777 GCA_018360145.1 Claviceps africana
TAAAGGGTTAAATTAAATTTATATTAAACTTTATAAAATAGTTTAAATTATATTATACTTAAAAGTTAAAGACTTTTTATACTATATTATAAACTACTATTAAATTAAATAAAGCTTACTTAATTAATATTTAACTTAGCTTTAAATTTAATTTTAAAAACTTATTAAGTATACTTTACTAAGCTATATATACTTATAATAATTTAAATTAATATTTAAAATCTAAGTTAGCTATAATACTATTATAAGCTTAAATTAAATATCTATTAAACTAATTATAGTAGTATATATTAAGGTTTTCTATTTTATTAAAATAAAGGAAGTAAAGGTATATTTACTTTATATTTTATATAAATTAAAGTTAAGGCTTAAGTGGGTATAAAGAGAGATTAATAACTTATTAAAGGGCCTTTAACTTTTAATTAACTAACTATTTTCTTTATTACTTAGAATTAATATAATATTAAAGGTTTAAGCTAGCTTTAATATAAAGACTAAAATAGCTTTATATTAAACTTTTAAAAAAAAAGGGTATTTATAATTTTTATTTAAATATAAAAAGAAAAAGAAAGAAAAAGAGAAAAAACCTTTAAAAGGGTCCCCTTTATTTATAAAAAAAGAGCAGCGCTTTAAATTACTTATTAAATTATTTATTAATATATTAAACTTATTTAAATAATTAATAACTACTATTTTATTATTATACTATACCTATATTATTTATTATTAAAGCTTAACTTAGTTCTATATTTAATATTTATTAAATTAATAACTCCTAATAATTTAGTATATAATAATTACTTAATTTAATAAATAATATACCTTTAGATTAATAGTATAGCTATATTATAATCTATAACCTTTTATAACTTTTTACACCCTTTTATATTACTTTATATTTTACAGTGTATAGTTAGTATACTATATCCCTTTTAATAACCTAACTTAGCTTTAAATAAAGCTTAACTTAAGCCTATAAAGTCCTTACCCCTCCCTTTTAAATCTAATATATTTTTATATACCTTTTTATATATACTATTTATACCTGTGATAAGGGCCTAGTAAAGGGGCTTGGAATTAAAGGATTTAATTTAGAGCTAATAATTAACTTTAGCTCTTTAAGTTGTATTAAGGGTTAAGTCCCCCTCCTTATAAGCTAAAGGTTTAGAAAATCTTATATATATATACTATATATATAAATACCTAAGGACTAAAGGTCTTCTTTATATAAGGGTGTATTATACACTTAGCTAGAGTCTAGGTACAACTCCTTTATATATATAATACTATCCCTCTCTTTTAAAGAAGCTTAACCTAAGCAATTATAATGTATTGTTTATTTTAGCGTTATAAGGTTTTATTAAGTTATTAATAGTAAATTGCCTTAGAAGTTACTTAGCTCTCTTATTAATAAAGTTCTTATATAGCTCTTAAGTCTAATGCTTTTAAGCTAGCTAGCCTTCTTACTTTACTAGGTATTTAACGTTATTACTTACTACTTAAGCGTCTTAAACTTCTTCCACTTAGTATTTATTAGCCTTTATTATTGCTAATTTCTATAGGACTTATTTAGGGTTAATGGCTAAATTACTAGCATAGTATAGCTTAATAAAGAAAATATAGAAGGAGTTATAAATTCTTTAGGTTTTAGGCAGTATTAATTAAACTATAGTAAATAAAATAACTTACTTAATTCTAAAGAGCCCTAGCATTTTCTTATTAAGCTTCTTTATAGGTCTCTTTATTTTAATGTTTTTTATATTTAGTATAACTAATTATCTTACCTTATATTCCAGTGGTTATAATTATTATTTATTAGTCTACTCCTTTATATATTAGTAGCTTTTCTCTAACTATTTCCTTATATTATTATAGACTTATATTATTTAGTGTAAATATAAATAGCTATTAAAATTAAAGGGTGCTTCTATTAATAGGTTATTCGCTATAGAATAGAAGCTATAATTAGCAAAGAAAGGAGTTATTTTAGTAAAGAATAAAATAGTATTATTATAAGTAAAGTCTGCAGTAAATAATAAATTCTTTTAATTAAACATTTTATAGTTTACAAATGCATAGAGATAGATTTCTAAGGTTTAATTAGTTTATTTAGTCTATTTATTTATTTAAAGGTAGAAGGCAGTATTTATTTAACTTTTAATTTTAACTAACTAAAGGAAGTCCTTTTAAAGTTAAGAGGTAAAGTAGAAGTTATAATTAAAAATAATATCTAAAGGTATTTTATAATATCTTTAATACTTATAGGTAAAGATATATAAAAGGTTTTCTATTTTTTTCTCTTTTACTTTTAGTAGAATAAAGTAAGCTATCTTTATAAATAAATTAATTATTACCTAAATTAAGTTATAGCTATTAAATACTAGTAGATCTATAATAAAGTCTATTATAACTAATTGCTATAGAGTGTAGTGTAGTTTTATAGGTTCAAGGAAACTATATTATATATATTTTAAAGCCTTATTATATTAATATTTAAAATAACTTTAGATAAAAGTTTATACCTTAGCCTTTAAGTTTAACTACTAAAAATTACAGAAAATTAGCTTAAGGGTTTTATTTATCCCTATATACCTAGCTACCTTTATATTATATTCTTATACTAAGACTTCTACCTATAGGGCTATAGGCACCTAAAGTTAGCCCTTTCTATATAATAGTCCTTCCTTTATTATATAGTTATTATTATTTTTATTATTAAATGCACTTATATATTCCCTATCTTTTAAACCCACTTATTATATTTTTTAAATAAAGTTTAAGTACTATTATTAAGCTATTAAACTATAGATTTAGTTTAATATAATTAAAATTAAAGGTATAAAATGCTTTAGCTTTAAGACTGTTAGTACTAGCTAGTCCTTATACCCCCCTTTTTTAGGCTTATATTATAGAAGTTATAAGAGTATATTAGCTTTATTATTGTTCTTACTAGGTTAATATATAATAATAAAGTTATAGTATAAAAGCTTCTATAACTATTAAGCTTATTAATAGTTAAGTACTTTAACTTTTATAAAGTACTTAAGGTTATAGTAGTTAGAAAAGACTTTAATTCTATACTATACCCTTTCTAAATATTGCCTCTATTATTTAAAGCAATTAATAATAATAAGGAGCTCCTTATTATAGATTTTATAATTAATTTTAGCTAGTAATAATTTCTTAGAGTAAAATATAATAAAATATAACTTACTATTTAATCCCTTCTATAATAAAATGCCCTTTAATGTGTAGTTTAAGGCATTTACTTTAATAATAGCTAGAAGTAAGGGATTAAAGTGCATTAACGTTAGCGCTATAATAAACATTACTTTAAAGGTGTTAAACGCTGTTTATATCTTAGGCTTCTAGGTTTAGTTCTTTTTATTTAATTTAACTAAGTCTATTAATAGCTTAGCAATATAAAAGAAGTCCTTAATAAAGCATTAATAAAAGTTAGTAAACCTAATAAACTTTTAAACTTCTTTTAATAAAGTTAAAGCCTTTTATTTATAAACATAGCTTGTTTTTTCTTCTAATATTAAGATCCTATTGCTTAAGATATTATAGCTAAGAAATTTTAATTTAATTACCTACTATTAGCACTTATAGGGAGCTACTACTAAGTTATATTTTAAAAGCTAATAAAGTACTTCCTTAACTAGCTTATTATATTCTTCTATTATACTAATATAGATTAATAAGTTATCTATATATATTAATAGTTTAGTATTAATAAAGTCTTAGAAAATTTGGTTTATTAAAGCTTAAAACATTACTAAAGCATTCTTTAGCCTAAAAGGCATAATAAGGAATTTATATAAACTATAGTTACAGTAAAAAGTGGTTTTCTACTTATATTCCTTTACTATATAAATAAAGAAGAACCTAAACTTAAGATTAATTTTTATAAAGTATTAAGCGCTTTATAGACATTTCTATATTTTCTATATAAGTAAAATAGAGTACCTAACTAGTATAGTTACCTTATTAATACCTTAAAAGTTAATAATTAGGTATAGGGGATCCTTTAGGTCCTTTTTATCTATAAATATTAACAACACTCTATATAAGGCATTTAACTTATAGATTCGCCTTATTTATAATATTATTTCTAGCTAAGGTTTAAATGCTATAAGTTCTTTTATATTTATAGTATATAATAGTCCCTATAAAGGTTCTATCCCTTTTATAAGTTTAATCTTATAATCCTATAGTTAGTGGTTTAGAAGCTAAAGCGCAGCCTTATCTATTATTATTAGTAGGAACTTATAGAATTCTTTAGAGACCGCTATAATTACTATATTTAGCGTTACTTTCGTAGCTACTATTTAGTTATATAATAGTTCTATTAAACAGCTTAAGCTATAATAGTTCTATTAATAATATTCTAATAAAAATATAATGCAATTTATATCCTTATTAAAGAGATTAGCTAGCTAATAAATTTATATCTACTAATAAGGCAGGATTATATTACAGTTAGAAAAGTTACTTAGTTTAAATAATAAGCAGGTAAAGTAATTCTTTTAATGCCTAAGTATAAGAGGTTCTATATAATACCTGCCTCCTATTTTATTAGCTATATTATTAAATATATAAAGTGTCTTTTTCTACTTCCTTTTCTTTAGTAGGATATTTTAGTCTTAAGTTATTTTAAGAGAAAAGACTAAAAGTCTGCTCTCTTTATTTAATAGGACCTTAACTAGCACCTCCTATCCTTTAAATATAAAGGTTATAGTAATAATAGGCTAGCTGCTAAATAACAGCTTGTTTATAGCTTGCTATTTAGGCTGTTATTATATAGTTTTGTAAATAATTATTATATCCTAACTTAACCTCTTTATTTTACTAAATAGTTTATAGGAGTTACTTAAAAATTTAAATTAAATTCTATTAGTTTTTAAAATTAATTTTTTAAAAGGCCTTTCTAAAATACACTAATTTTATTATTAGTCTTTACTTTTTTTATAGGCAGTTATTCTTTAAGTTTGTCTTTATTTAATTTATATTTAAAGGAAGACACTTTAAAAGTAGGTAGTAACTCTTTTCTTTTAATATCCTTTTAAGCGTAGTATATCAATGTATTATAAGTATTTTACCTATATTACTAATAATTAATTTATTTAGCCTTCCTTTTATTAATAGTAGTTTAATTAATTCCTTATAAGGTATTCTTAGCTAATGCCTATCTTTTTATATTATTATACTTATATAGCTCTTTAATATTTAAAGATAGATTTAAGTTATAAAGGTATTAATCTTTAAAATCCTTTTATTAACCTAGCTTTAAGTGCCTTAAGGTTAAAGTAAATATACCTTTTCCTAAGTAATAGCTTAGGTTAAGATTTAATAGTATATTCTTATAGATCTATCCTACTTTAAAGATAGTAATAAGGAATTCTTTATTTAAATCTAAAAGCCTACCTTATTTTAAATAAATAAAGTAAGTAATCTTATTTAATAAAGTGTAGGAAATATATATCTTAAAGGCTACTTTAAACTAATTTACTAAGTTATTTAAATCTAGTAACTTAGTAAAATATTAAGTTATATTACTTTAATACTTAAGCTTTATTATTTATTTATAGTTTTTAAATACCTTAGCGATATTTTTAAACCATTTTTTTAATACTATAGAATATAAAGCCTAGGTGTTTATTACCTATAGAAACTTAATTTACTTTATATAGTACTAATACTAAATTTAAGCCTTATTAATAAGTAAAGACCTAACTTAGTTTATTTTAATTTAATTAAATAGAAAGCTATTAATATAGAATTTGAAATATATAGTAACTTATACCTACTATAGATAGAATTTATTTAATTCTTTTCTATTATAGCTAAGTAGCTTATTTAGCTAAATAAAATTAACTTAAGTAACTATAGGTCTAGCTTATCTTAATAGCTAAGCTTAGAGGGATAATAGCCTTTTATCTCCTAATAGATTAAGTCTACTAAGATACTTACTAAAAGGGCCTAGCAGTCTTAGTGGTCTTAGGGGTCTTAAAGGACCTAGAGGTTAGCATAGAAATCCTAAGTTATTATCGCTATTAAAAGAGTCTCCCTTA
This sequence comes from Claviceps africana, assembly GCA_018360145.1. Lineage (NCBI taxonomy): Eukaryota > Fungi > Ascomycota > Sordariomycetes > Hypocreales > Clavicipitaceae > Claviceps > Claviceps africana. The sequence goes on from SRPY01000749.1 coordinate 6,075, forward strand.
GGGTTATTTTATTATTATATAGTTAGCTAAAAGTATTATAATTATCTTTAACTATCCTATTTATTTTTAATATAAGCTAATTAAAGATTCTCTTTTATTAGCTAAAATAACTAGCCTTATTTAGTTATAACTAATTAAGTCTGCTTAAAAGGTTCTAATATTGCCCTTAAGGAACCTATAGTAGCGTGGCATTTAATTTTACTTAAGGTCTAGGTAATATTTATTAAACAACCCTATTAGGTTCTTTTAATAATATCTTTAGTAATTATTTTAATAATATCTTAGAATTTCTATAGCTAAGCCTTAATGTAAGCATTAAGATCTTATAGTTTAAGGTATTATTAAGTTAAAAGACCTATAATTTATTTACTATATTAAGCTACTTTCTAATTTTTTTTAGTAGCCTAAGCCTTAATACTTTATTAAGTCTCTATTAATTCTTTCTATAAAGCTTTAACCGCTACTATATTCTATACCTAAGCCTCTTATAGGTGTGTAATTGCTATTTATTGCTTACGTTTATTCTAAATAAATTATATAATCTAACTATAAATATTACCTATAAATTATTAAGTGGCTGCCTTTATTATTAACTAAAGCCGCTATATATCTTTTTACTTAATAAATACTCCGCTTTAAACAGCGTTAACTAGCTTTTAATAACTAATATATATATTTTTATAGTAGGCTTTAACAGCCTTTTAATTATAATAGTTTTAGGTATAAACGTTTCTAGCTTACACTTATACTATTTTATAAGCCTCTTTTATATAATAGTTTATAATAAAGATATCTATAGAAGCTAATAGGCCTAACTTAATTAATAAGTTTAGTGCATTTTATATAATAACTTTAAATTTAAAGGGATTATATAAAACTATTTAATTTAAATTTAAAGCCTTAGCCCTAGCCTTAATAGTAGTAAGGATAAAAATAGAGATAGAGTTCTTCTCTATGCCTTTACTACCGCTTAATATAGCTTTATTAATAGTAGCTATTTTATTAATAAAGAAGTAATAATATTATAACTTTAAGGAATATTATTTTAAAGAAGGAGGTAAAGGTTAATTAAAGGAATTAAGGAATTTTTAAACTATTTATTTAAGATTAATAAAGAAGTGGTTTAAAAAGAAATAAAAACCTATACTTCCTTTAGTAGAGTTTATAAGCTTATCTTTATCTTACTATATATTATAAGGCAGGGCGGCTAGTTAGTTGCCTTAATTAAATATAATAGAAGATAATAAAGCAGAGGATGTAAAGGGGTCTTATAGGGACTTTTATAAAGCCTTATTTATAAGGTTTTATTAAGGTAATAGTGTAGATAGGGAGGATTCTTTTAGGAGGTTAGGTGGTTCTAGCTAAAGTTATATTAATGCAGGGTAAGGGTAAGGTTAAAGCTAGTAGCGGAGGAGGAAAAGTCAATTATTTGTAATAAAGGCCTAGTAAAGGGGCTTAGAATTAAAGGATTTAATTTAGAGCTAATAATTAACTTTAGCTCTTTAAGGTATGTTAAGGGCTAAGTCCCCCTCCTCACAAGCTAAAGGTTTAGAAAATCTTATATATATATACTATATATATAAATACCTAAGGACCGAAGGTCTCCTTCATATAAGGGTGCCTCGTGCACTCAGCCAGAGTCTGGGTGCGACTCCTTCGCACGCGTAACAATACCCTTTATTAAACTCTTTTTAATAACTATAGCTAAAGCTTAGCTAATAGTATATTAATTTTTATAATAAACACTACTTAAAGCTTAATTTAAGCCTTTTTAACACCTATACTTACTACTATATATAGGTTTTCCCCTTTATTCTAAGGTTTTTCCTATATAGGTTACTAAAATAAAGTACTAGCTAAGGGCTCTATGCCCCCTAAAGTAAATAAATAAATAAATAAATAAATAATAATAAAGAAAAATAACTTTTAAAAATTAAAATAATAAACTTAACTTTATAGTAGTTTACTATTTTAAATTACTTAAGTTTTAAACCTTTATTATAATAATAATAATATACCTTTAACTATATTTCATTATAATAATATAAAAGTATTTTTTAATAAATTCTTTTTAACTTTAATTATTTATATAAATAATATATTAACTACCTTTAGCTAAAAACTTTTATAATTTCGCCTGCACTGTAATAACGCTATAGAATTAACTTAAATTAACTTAAAAAGTAAATAAAAAGTTTTATTATATTTATTTACCCCCTTTTATAATAATATATTAAGCTTAAAGTATAGGTATAGTAAGTAATATAATAATAATAAATATTAATATAAAAAGCTATAGCCTTTTATAGAGTTATTATAATTCCTTTACTTACTATAGTAAGTTTATAGTAGAAAATTAAATTAATATTATAGCTAATATAGCTTAAAACTAAGTATTAGTTTATTTATAATAAAAATATAATAAAATTACTAAGCTTATATTAATATTTTTATTAAAAGAAGTTTAAAAGGTTATTTTATATATTATTAATATAAAAATAATATAGTCTTAATATATGTAACTTATTAACCTTGAAGAATTAATTATAACTATTAACTTTAAAGTAATAGTTAAAAAGGTAATTAAAAAGGCTATTTAGCTTAGATTTATATTAGCTATAATATAAGTTAAAATTATAGCTAGTAATACTACTTTAATAATTAATAAGCTTATTTATTTAGTTACTTTTATAGTAATATTGCTTTATATTTATAAAGAAATTATTATTAAAAGTAACTTATTTAATAAAGTAATTAAATAATATAGCTTAAAAGCTATTATTTATATTATTAATAAAGCTATAAATAAAAGTACTATAGTAGCTATAAAGCGCCTTTATAGTAGTAATATAGTAATTACTTTTAAGAATATAACTTAACTTTATATTAAAAATATAAAATAAATTTAAACTACCTTTAGTTTAAATATAATACTAAATTAATAAATATTTAATATTATTATTAAAGAATTCTTTATTTATTATATATATTAAGTTACTAAAGAAAATATTCTTTATTACCTTATCTTTATTAATAATAATAGTATTACTAAAGTTATAGTATAAAAACCTTATAGTATTATAAAATAAGCTCTTTTTATTTTTAAAATTAAAGATATTGATATAGCTAATAAACTATATTATAAAAAGGTTATTTATAAAGCTAAAATATTTAAAGCTAAACTATATAATAAAGTTCTTTACTTATATTAATATTATTAATACTTTAAATTTAACTATATTACTATATACTATACTATAACTTTATATTATAGCTATTATATTATTATTAAGTATACTTTTAAAACTAATTACCTAGCTATTATAAATATAAAGTAAAAGTAATATACTAATTATATAAATACTTACTTTATTTAATTAAAACACTACTTAATTATTAATAATTATTAAATAAAAGCCTATATTATATATTTAAGCTAGCTTAATAGCTTTATTACCTTACTTATATTAACCTTTATAAATATAAATAGCTAAACTAAGGTTTGAATTTATAATTAATATAAATAAATTAATAATACCTTTTTTAATAAAGCTTTACTTTAAAAGTAAAGTAAGTACCTTTAAAGTAGCTATAATTAATATTTAAGCTTTAATATAATATTTATACCCCTTTTACTAAGGCTTTAAAGCATTATTAAAGCCTTTTTTAGCTATTACTTTAATATTAAATTAGCCTTTTTATTATAAAAAACTCTCTCTCTCTTTAATTAAATATAATATTATAAGTAATATATTAAAATATATAAAGAAAAATATAATTTATTTATTTAGCTTTTAAATTTTAATTTAAAACTAATATAGTAGTAATTTAAGAACTATATAATATTAATAAAAACCCTTTAAATTTAAGCTTAAGTTTTTATTAACTTATAGTTTAAAGTAAAAAAATAGTTATTTATATTTACTATTAATATAGCCTTAGCTTATAAATAATATAGTTTAGTATTAACTAATATATTATAACCTTTTATAATATTAATATTTACTTTATTTACTTTATTATTTATTATTATAATTAAATAACTTTTTTTTATAACTTTTTTATAAAACTACTATAATATTACTATATTTTTATTAATAACTTTAATTAATATTACTTCCTTTAAAACTAATATAGCTATATATTATTTAATAATAATAAACTTTTAATAGTTATAGCTTAATAGTAACTTAAATTTATTATACTTTAAAGTAAAATAATATAGTAAGTATAAAGTAAAAGAAATAGTATTATTAATTATATTTAATTCTTTATTAACCTTTAAACTTAATTTTTAAGAGAATTAAACTGTATTAAATTTAACTATATTTTATAGCTTATTTATATTACTTTTTATAATTATAATTTTATAATTAATATTATTAAATAAACTTTATACTACTTTAAATACCTTTAAATAAATAAAACGCTTACTACTATAAAAATAATATATTACTTTTACCTCTCTTTTATATTAATTATTTTTAATATCCTTTATTAAATTAACTTCTTTATTATATAGTTTATAGCTAAACTTACTATTATTACTATCTTTTTTATATTAAAAAGCCTTTATAATACCTTTAAAGTATAGCTATAGTAAATCTTTAAGGTTTATAAAGCTATTTATAATATAAAATATAAATATAATAGCTAAAAAGAGTAACCTTTAAAAACTAAAATAATAAGCTTAACTTTATAGTAGTTTATTATTTAAAACTACTTAAGTTTTAATCCTTTACTATAATAATAATAATATACCTTTAGCTACCTTTTATTATAATAAAGTAAAGGTATTTTTTAATAAATTCTTTCTTATTTTAATTATTTATATAAATAATATATTAATTAACTTTAGCCTTTAACTTAACTTTACTATATTTTTTAAAAAAAACTATTTTATAACTTTAAAGATATATAATATAATTAAAGAACTAGTTAATTAAAAAGCTTTTAAATTTAATAAGCTTTTAATAAAGTTCTTTAAAGCCTATAATAAATTACTTATTAGTATTCTGTTTAATTTATTTAATATATATTACTATATTAAGTATTACTTAGCTTTATTTTAAAAAGCTAAAGTTATAGTTCTTTATAAGCTAAAAAAGTTATTTAAAAAAAGGAAGTATATTAATATATAGAAACTAATCTTCTTTTTTAATATTATAAATAAGGTTTTAAAAGTAATAGTAGTAGTATAAATTATTTATATAGCTAAAAAAGGTAGTGCTTTTTTAAAGCTTTAAATAAATAACTATATTAATTATTTTATAAAAGTAGCCTTTATTATTTTAATAAAAGCTATAAATATAATATAGCACTATAGTAATACTATATTACTTCTTTATTTTTTAATATTTTAACTACCTTTAATATTATATATTATATAAGACTTATTTATATAATAGTTTTTATTAAACTCTTTATATAAATAATATACTAAACTTAAGTCTTTATTATATTATATAAAGCTTACTTTATATTTAATAGCTAAATAGTAGCTCTTTATATAATATTTATAAAGGTTCTTTAAAGGTCCTTTATATCTTTAATTCTCTTTCTTTTTTATATTACTTTACTTTATATTAAACTTATAATAGTTAACTTTATATTAATACTTAGCTTTTTTAATAATATTAATATTTTAATATATAGCTATATAATAAAAAAGACCTAACTTTTGCGATTTCGCCTACACTATAACAACGCTACGGAATTAACTTAGATTAACTTAAAAAGTAAATAAAAAGTTTTACTATATTTATTTACCCCCCTTTATTATAGTATATTAAGCCTAAAGTGTAGATATAGTAAGTGGTATAATAATAATAAATATTAATATAAAAAGCTATAGTATTTTATAGAGTTATTATAATCCCTTTACTTACTATAGTAAGTTTATAGTAAAAAACTAAATTAATACTATAGCTAATATAGCTTAAAACTAAGTACTAGTTTATTTATAATAGAAATATAATAAAATTACTAAGCTTATACTAACCTTTTTACTAAAAGAAGTTTAAAAGGTTATTCTATATATTATTAATATAAAACTAATATAGGCTTATTATAAATAACTTATTAACCTTTAAAAACTAATTATAACTATTAACCTTAAAGTAATAGTTAAAAGGGTAATTAAAAAGGCTATTTAGCTTAAAACTACATTAGCTATAATATAGGCTAGAATTATAGCTAATAGCGCTACCTTAATAATTAATAGACTTATTTACTTAGCTACCTCTATAGTAGTATTACTTTATATTTATAAAAAGATTATTATTAAAGGTAACTTAATTAATAAAGTAGTTAAATAATATAGCTTAAAAGATATTATTTATATTATTAATAAAGCTATAAATAAAGACACTATAGTAGCTATAAAGTATCTTTATAGTTGTAATATAGTAGTTACTTTTAAAGATATAGCCTAACTTTATATTTAAAATATAGAATAAATTTAAACTACCTTTAGCTTAAATATAATATTAAATTAATAAGTATTTAGTATTATTATTAAAGAATTCTCTATTTATTATATATATTAAGTTATTAAAGAAAATATTCTCTACTACTTTACCTTTATTAATAGTAGTAATATTATTAAAGTTATAGTATAAAAACCCTATAGTACTATAATATCAGCCCCCTTTATCTTTAAAATTAAAGATATTAATATAGTTAATAAACTATATTATAAAGAAGTTATTTATAAAGCTAAAATATTTAAAGCTAAATTATATAATAAAGCTCTTTATTTATATTAATACTATTAATACTTTAAATTTAGCTATATTACTATATACTATACTATAACTTAATATTATAGCTATTATATTACTATTAAGTATACCTTTAAAACTAATTACTTAGCTATTATAAATATAAAATAAAAGTAATATATTAACTATATAAATACTTACTTTATTTAATTATAACACTATTTAATTATTAATAACTATTAAATAAAAGCCTATATTATATACTTTAACTAGCTTAATAGCTTTATTACTTTACTTATATTAACCTTTATAAATATAAATAGCTAAATTAAGGTTTAAATTTATAGTTAATATAAATAAGTTAGTAATTCTTTCTTTAATAAAGCCTTATTTTAAAAGTATAGTAAGTGCCTTTAAGGTAGCTATAGGTAATACTTAAGCCTTAATATAATATTTATATCCCCTTTATTAAGGCCTTAAAGCGTTATTAAGGCCTTTTTTAGCTATTACTTTAACACTACATTAGCCCCTTTATTATAAAAAACCCCTTTACCTTTTAATTAAATATAATATTATAAGTAATATACTAAAATATATAAAAGAAAATATAATTATTTACTTAACTCTTAAGTTTTAACTTATGATTAATATAGTAATAATTTAAAAACTATATAATATAAATAAAGACCTTTTAAATTTAAGCTTAAGTTTTTATTAACTTATAGCTTAAAGTAAAAGAATAGTTATTTATATTTACTATTAATATAGCTTTAATTTATAAATAATATAGTTTAATATCAATTAATATATTATAACTCTTTATAATATTAATATTTACTTTATTTACTTCTTTACTTACTACTATAACTAAATAACTCCCCTTTATAACTTCTTTATAAAATTACTATAGTATTACTATATTTTTATTAATAACTTTAATTAATACTACCCCCTTTAAAACTAATATAATTATATATTATTTAATAGTGATAAACTCTTAGTAATTATAGCTTAATAGTAACTTAAACTTATTATACTTTAAAGTAAAATAATATAGTAAATATAAAGTAAAAGAGATAGTATTATTAACTATATTTAATTCTTTATTAACCTTTAAACTTAATTTTTAAAAGAATTAAACCTTATTAAATTTAACTATATTTTATAGCTTATTTATATTACCTTTTATAATTATAGTTTTATAACTACTACTATTAAATTATCTCTATATTACTTTAAATAGCTTTAAATAAATAAAACACTTACTACTATAAAAGTAGTGTATTACTTTTACCTCTCTTTTATATTAACTATTTTTAATATTCTTTATTAAATTAATTCTTTTATTATATAGTTTATAGCTAAACTTATTATTATCATTACCTTTTTTATATTAAAAGGCCTTTATAATACCTTTAAAGTATAGCTATAGTAAACCTTTAAAGTTTATAAAGCTATTTATAATATAAAATATATTTAAAGACTTTAGTAATATTACTATATTAAAGTAAGCTAATAGACTACTATTAATATCGCTTTAAATTAAAAATAAGTTATTTATAAAAAATAATATAGCTTTTAATACTATATAGTAGTGAATATAATAGTTAAAAAAAGTAACCTTTAAAAACTAAAATATAAACTTAACTTTATAGTAGCTTACTATTTAAAATTATTTAAGTCTTAACTTTTTACTATAATAATAATAATATACCTTTAATTACCTTTTATTATAATAAAGTAAAGGTATTCTTTAATAAATTCTTTTTTACTTTAACTATTTATATAAATAATATATTAGCTAATCTTAGCCTTTAACTTAACTTTATTATATTTTTAAAGAAAGACTATTTTATAGCTTTAAAGATATATAATATAATTAAAGGACTAGTTAGTTAAAAAGCCTTTAAATTTAATAAGCTTTTAATAAAGTTCTTTAAAGCTTATAGTAAACTATTTATTAATATTCTCTTTAACTTACTTAATATATACTACTATATTAAATATTACTTAGCTTTATTTTAAAAGGCTAAAGTTATAGTTCTTTATAAATTAAGAAAGTTACTTAAAAAAAGAAAGTATATTAATATATAAAGACTAATTTCCTTTTTTAGTATTATAAGTAAAGTATTAAAAGTAATAGTAGTAATGTAAATTACCTATATAGCTAAAGAGAGTAATACTTTTTTAAAGCTTTAAATAAATAATTATATTAATTATTTTATAAAGGTAGCATTTACTATTTTAATAAAAGCTATATATATAGTATAGTACTATAGTAATATTATATTACTTCTTTAGCTTAATATCTTAACTATCTTTAATATAATATATTATATTAAACTTATTTATATAATAGTCTTTACTAAACTTTTTATATAAATAGTATACTAAACCTAAGCCTTTACTATGTTATATAAAGCCTATTTTATATTTAATAGCTAAATAGTAGCCCTTTATATAGTACCTATAGAGGTTCTTTAAAGGTCCTTTATATCCTTAATTCTCTTCCTTCTTTATATTACTTTACTTTATATTAAACTTATAATAGTTAACTCTATATTAATACTTAGCTTTTTTAATAATACTAATATTTTAATATATAGCTATATAATAGAGAAGACTTAGGCTTAACTTAAGACTACTTAAGTAGTTTATCAAAAATAATTCTATAAATTAAGCCTAAAGTTTTATTTATAAAATAATAAATTTATTTACATTAGTAAAAAAAGATAGCTAATAATAAAATTAATTTAACTTAAAATTATAATAGTTTAGTTAATATAGTTAGCCTATTTCCTTAGTATTTAAATTGATTATAAACTTTAATAAAAAGTTTATTAACTTAAGCTTACTATAAAACTAATATAATAATAACTTACCTTTACTATACTCTTTATATTTACTTAAAGATACTTACTATATAAGTTTAAACTTCTTTATATTTAAATTATTTAAAGCTTTATTAGCTATAGTTTAAGCTTATATTATACCTTAATTAAATATAAAGGTATAGTTAAAGATATTACTAAAGCCTTTACTATAAAGTAAATTTAATACTTTTATATTATTATTAATATTTATAAAGCTATACTATATTTTTTAATTAAAACTAAAGTAGTAATCCCTTCTTTAAACCTATACTTTAATTACTATACTTAATAATTCTATAATAAAATTAAGGTAAATAAAATAGCTAATAAAATCTAAATAGCCTATACTTTAATAATAACTTACTTTTAATATAGTACTTAATATAAAAAATAACTCTATATTAACTATATATTACTTTTAACTTAGCCTTTACTAAACCTTATTATATTCTTTATATTTAAAATATTAAAATTAAATTAAAAAGAGTAATAGCTTTAAAAATAAGCTTTAATAGCTTATAAATACTTAAGTTAATACTTTATTATAGCTAAATAAAACCTAAACCTTTATTTTAAAAAAAAAGTACTTTAACTTTACTATTACTTTATTAAGTTTAAATTATTTGCTTTAATTTAATTTTATATTAAAAAGATTAACTTTAACTCCTTTCTTTACTTTTATTATATTTTTAATATAAACTTATTAATATATTACTATTAAAGTAACTATAAAGATATTTATTATTTTATTTTTTAATACTTTAAATATAACTACCTTTACTCTTTAAGGTTAAAAGTAAATTTAATTTAAAATCTAAAGGAAATTTATACTACCTTTAATTAACTTAGCTTTATATAATACTTAGTAAAGTAGCTTTTTAAAACTAATTACTTTCTATACTTTTAATTTACCTTTACTTTATAAGAGAAATAGTAGTAAATAATAGTACTTTTTAATCTTTAATATAAACTTAATATAAGCTCTTTTATTACTTTACCTTTATTACTTTAAACTACTGATATATTATACTTTAATATTTATACTAATACTAATATATAAGTAAATTAAGCCTTAAATTATTCTACTTTATTTATAAAAAAAATAAAA